>JAUCBJ010005064.1:0-54727 GCA_032718475.1 Nemertoderma westbladi
AGCGGCGGGCAGCGGGCAGCGGCAGCGGCAGCGGCAGCGGCAGCGGCAGCGGCAGCGGCAGCGGCAGCGGCAGCGGCAGCGGCAGCGGCAGCGGCAGCGGCAGAATCTGAAAGAAAGGCGGAAGTGGCAGCGGAAGAATCTGAAAGAAAGGCAGCAGCGGCAGTGGCAGAAGCAGAACGGAAGGCATCTGAGGCGTCAACCCAACTAGAGTTGGAGAATCTTCAGGTGAAACAAGATTATTTAAATAAACAAAGAGCAGCTACTCAGATGCAACTACTGAGTCGATCTACTCCCAGAAGACAGGGATTTACCTCCTCTGATGAAGGCAATACAACAGATCCCGAGGGTAAAGGTAATTAAATCTCATTCTAGCGGACGTAGAAGAGCGCCACACCGTCAGAAGTTACCTAATTTACCTCCTGCGGTGAGAAGGCAACTAGCTAGTGTAGACTTAAGTAATCCGGAGCCTACAGACCAAATTATTAGAGTAGACAGACTCCCTACTATAGTAGACAAGCCCGAAATAATTAGGCCTGTCATTGAAGCCACTCCGGTGCTAGAGACCCCTGTACTTCCAGAACCTCACTCTAAATTCCCTTTGCACAATACTAAACTACCTGTGCCCAGTAGACAAGCCCCGGAATCACATCCAGTCCTGGACGCTGAGCAAGACATAAATGAATTGTCTCCCGTCGTCCCTACGCATCACCCGGCTACCATGTTGGCGGCTCCCGCTTCTGCGGTTGAGTGGGTGGACGAGGGGCGACAGGGGATGAATCAGCTGCTCGGGCAGCTGGAGGACCACAAGAAAAGGTCTTCCCAGCAGGTCCGAGAATTGGAAGGGACTGTTCAGCTGTTAAAGGGAACAGTGAGAGAGAGTAGGTTAGAGAGACAACAGAGTATCGCTTTAGAGCGCGATAAATTAGTAAATATACAAATGGGTATACCACCACCCCCTGTAACAATGTGTCAAACCGTTAGGTCTGAAGTATTTCATGTGCAAGGTGTGGAGCCTACATGCATCTATACTGCTAGTGAAGTAGAAACTCATATAGTAAACACTATTAAGGGTAATTATAAACCCGTTGATAATGATATCCCATACAGATCTGATCATAATCCGAGAAATTTATATACCGATAACTCGATATTAAATAATACGATGGCTCAAGAAAGTTTTACACGTCAAATGGCTAGAACCGAAGCCCGTCAAGCGGTAAAGGTGGGAGAGGTCGTCAAGTTCAATGGAGATGAGATGAAATGGTTACCTTTTAATGAATATTATAAAGATAACATACAGAACTCTGTACTATCTAACGGAGAGAAACTTCGATTCCTCATCGAGTGCTTGGAAGGACCTCCCAAGTTAATGGCGTTAAAATTTATTGGACATCCAGACGGATTAAGACAAGTTTGGGATACACTAAACATCAGGTATGGTAATAGGACTAACATAGCTAGGTATTTATATGCGAAATTAGTAGCGCCCCGAAAGTTTCTTAGCAGCGGGATTATAGAGTTTTCCGATGAGATTCAGGAGATCTGTAGACAGCTAGATTGGTTATTAGGTAAGTCTCAAGAATACCAGAGTTCTATGGTTGTTGGAGCCGTAGCATCTACTTTGCCAAAGGGTGGAGTAGGTACTCGTTGGGACAAAAGGGTTCTCTATATGATGGACCAGCAACAAAGAGACCCTACCATGGCTGATCTCATGTCATTCTTAAATGGAGAGGTAAGATTACAGCTCCTAAAGCAGTCCAGAGAGAAGACACCGGAAAGTAAGGTGAGTGAAAAACCCGTTTCTAGGAGAAAGGTAACACCAGTGTGATATACGGACGATGGTGAAGCCAAACCTCATACGAGGAGAACAGCGGTAAGGACACTGAAAGATCTTATTATGTCAATAAAACGAGGAAAGACGTAAGTAAATCTAAGTCTCGAAACAGTGACAGGAGAGAACAGGTAACAACTCCTCCTACGTCTCCTAAGAGAATTCATGGAAGAAAGCCCGAGGAAAGAACAAGTGTGCACAACACAACACAGGTTAAAGTAAGTAACATCAAACCCAAATGTGTATTGTGCGACGGGCCACATCGCTTGAGTGGGTGTGATGAATTCTTGAAGAAATCCCTGAAGGATAGACGTGATGTCATGTGGGATAAGCGGTTGTGTTATAATTGCCTCAGACGAGGACATCAATGACGGACCTGTTACTCAGACGCGAAGTGTGCTAAGTGCGGCGCGAAACATCACATCTTGCTGCACACCGAATTTGACAGAACCCGTACGAGTCAGGTAAGTGAGCCTGAACTACATGTCCAATTCAGTGATGTGAATGACACTGACCACAGTTCGGAGATGGAAGGATTCTACACGGACGAATTCTCCGACGAAAATGAATCCTGTTACATGATCAACACCGCTGTGTATCGAGCACTTACGTACGAGACTGAAACAGACTATGAAGATCCTCGGTTGACTATTCCGGATTGACAGCCATCTTGGAAAGCGCCAACTTCCTCTGTCGGTATCCGAGAATTCCCTGTGGTGCAACTGAGAGTCCATGGGCTAGGGAAGAGCCTGATAGTAAACGCCCTCCTTGACTCCGGCAGCACAGGCACCTTCATTGACAAAGAACTAGCCGAAGACATCTTTGCTGGACAACCCAAGTTCCGAACTAAGTTGAACCTTTCTGGAATTATGCAGGTTTGGAAATCCACAGTAGCCACAGATTACTACGTGGGTGCATTGTCCACTCCCCAGGATGAACTAGGAGAACATAGTGTAAGGTCGGTCAAAATGGTGGCTATAGAGAACTTTGCTACTAGCCAAGTGGAGCCTTACAACTGGGATGAAGACCATTTTACCCAGCAACATAATATACCTAGATTCAACACAGATTATCCAGGAGTGCAGATCTTACTCAGCCAAAATGCGCACAAAGCGCTTGAGACATTAGAAAAACGGCCTGCTCGACCGCAACCATTGCAGACGTATGCGGGAAGAACGAGAGTAGGTTGGTACTTCACTGGACCTTCCCGTAGAACCCTAAGGGAAAGACTTCCTAATGAAAGAATACATCAGGTGAATGAATGGGAAGAAGAAATCAGTGAGGGAGAATCCACAACTGAGGAAGTTCCATACTCCTCAGACAACGACGACATCAACCACTTGTATGATGAGGAAAATACTATAGATCTCCTCACTGAGAACCAAACTTGGTTAAACCAAGTTAACCTATGCCATCTCATCAATCAACATGGCAGACAATTTACTTATAACAACGAATTAAACGAAGTGATAGATCGATACAATAACAAATTCCATGATGAACACGCCGTACGATTCTTTACTCAAGAAGCCGTAGAGCCTAATTCCTACAACAAAGCCTTGTCTGTCGAGGAAGAGAGAGCCAAGCAGATTCAGGAAACGACTACACGTTATCTGAAGGACGAAGGTCGCTATGAGATTGGTCTTCCGTTCCGACGGCGAGAACCCAGCTTCGTAAATAACCAACCTTTAGCGGAAAAGAGAATCGCACAACTACATCGGCGTCTGATGGCCAACATTCAAGCCAGGGAAATGTATAAAACCCAACTGAAGAAATTCATTGACAAGGGATATGCGGAGCGAGTTCCGGAAGAAACACCCATAACGGAAAGAACATATTACCTAACACATCATTACGTTCCCAAGCCCGGTAAACCCAACGAAGTCCGAGTAGTGTTTGACGGCTCCGCCCTTTACATAGGTCAATCCCTGAACTCAGAACTGTTGCCGGGACCCAACTTACTCCAATCTTTGTTGGGAATATTATTAAGACTGCGGCAATATTCTATGGCATTCGCTTCGGACATAGAAGGCATGTTCTTACAAGTCAAGACGCTGGATAGGGATCGAGACAGCCTACGATTTCTGTGGTGGCCTGAAGGAGACCTCAACCGAAAACCAGTGGAGTACTGGATGACCATCCAGGCTTTCGGGATCATCTCGAGCTCCTCGAACGCTTGTTCGGTAGTGCGTACCACTGCCGATGACAACCGAGACGCCTTCTCTAAAGCGGTTATCGACAACATCAAACGGGATATATACATGGACGACAATTTAAAGTCCCTCCCATTGGTGGAAGAAGCCATTGATGTTGCCAAGGGAACGGTAGAGTGCTTGCAACGCGGTGGAATTCGGCTAACCAAATTCACTAGTAACTCCCGTGAGTTTCTGGAATCGATCCCGGTAGAAGACCGTGGTGTTAAAGATCTGGACCTCATCAAGGACGATCTTCCGGAAACTAAGACACTTGGATTAAAATGGGACACAGAGAGAGATATCTTGTTTTTCCAGTTAAAACAACGAGATAATCCAGTTAGAACTAAACGGATTTGTCTAAGTATCCTGAGCACTTATTTAGATCCATTGGGATTTATTAGCCCAGTTATATTAGTTGCTCGGAGCTTAGTGCAACAAAGGTGGCTCGAAAACCACTCGTGGGATGATCCACTTAAGGGAGAACTACTAAAGACGTGGATGAAATGGGAAGATTCTCTACCATCCATCGATAACTTTAAGATTTCCCATTCATATTTTGGTCACGTTCTCCCCACGTATTCCTATCAACTCCATGTGTTTGGAGACGCCAGCGATATGGGAATAGGTATAGTAGCCTACCTGAGGGTTGAAACTCCGGATGGAATTAAAGTTGCCTTGGTCGCCTCTAAGGCCCTAATAAACAACAAACTACGAGTTCCTAGAGCGGAGTTAAAGGCGGCTCTATATGCTACAGCCATCGGCCGGAATGTAACAGAACAGATCGACTATCCACTAGAGAAAACTGTCTATTGGACTGATGCTTTACTCGTTCTGGAGTATATAACAAATGAAGTCTGTCAGTTTAGCGTCTTCGTTACCAACAGAGTAGCCATTATACTCAGTCGCTCTAATGTAGATCAATAGAGACATTGCCCTGGGACGATTAATCCAGCCAACATCGCTTCCAGAGGAACAATTCCTCAAGAACTGATAGATACTCCAGACTGGCAACTGGTTAGGTGGACCCTACTTCCTGAGTAAAGAAGCGGATGAATGGCCCCCTCATCTTACCACTGCGGAGATTAGACAAGCCAAGGGAGCGGAGAAAGTCAAACCTAAAACCCGGACATGTAAATCAAAGTTATTTAAACCCGTGATAGATCTGTCTGTACTACACATCTCCAGGGACGACACTGTGGATCTAAACTCCCCCACCACGAACAAATCTGTTATAGAAATCAGAGAAAGAGACTGGAAATCTGGAACACCAGATGTCTCGCAAGGACTCTCCCCTCTCCTGCAGAGAGCAATAAATCATTATAGCTCCTGGAATCGGCTTTGCAAGGCCGTTGTGTATCTTAAGAGATGTTTCCATCATCACTATTCCAGGACGAAGATCGCTAGTGATATCGCTCCAATAATATCAGAAAAGGTCCATGCTATTAAAGACCTTCCCGCTTATAAAGTGTCTGATAGGTTTCTGACTGAGAAGATCAGTTACCAAAAGCATGATGATACCAATAGGCAGATACTGAGACTCCTGCAATGCTACGAAGATTCCGATAAGTATTTCCGGTTGTTGAGAAATCCACAGATGCGCTTAAGGGATCGTTTCTCTAGTACAATGATAGATGGGTTAATACGTGTCGGAGGGAGATTAACTAATGCTCCATTGTCCTTTGACACTAAATTTCCCATACTCATTAGAAATCTTGAAATACAAATCAAGATGATTGTAGATGTTCACAGTAGACTTTACCATGCTGGTAGAGAACAAGTTCTTAGCGAAATTCGAACTCGCTATTATTTCCATAAGCCCCGTAGAGCTCTAAACCAAGTTCTTAGGAACTGTATACCCTGTAGGAAAGCATTTAGTAGGCCTTTAACACAGCGAGAGGCAGAATTACCTAGGGAACGAGTAAGCTTCTATGAACCACCCTTTACTAATACTGGTGTGGATTTATTTGGCCCTATTGAAGTATATCGTGCTAGGACCATTATCAAGCGATGGTGTGTAATCTTTGTCTGTATGACCTGTAGAGCGATCCATCTAGATATGGTGAACGACCTATCTACCAACAGCTTCATACTGAGTTTACGTCGACAGATCCCTCGTTTTGGGACTAGCAACACTATGAGATCCGACAAAGGAACGAACTTCATTGGCGCCAATAATGAGATCAAAGCTTACGTGAAAGATTGGAACCAAAGACAGGTGGACGATCAGCTAAGGGTAACAGCATCTTGCTGGACCTTCAACACCGCCGACGCCCCTTGGTGGGGAGGAAGTTGGGAGAGATTATTACGGAGCGTGTTACGGTATATGGCGCTGTACACATTATTAGCCATTATACAGTATAATATATTGGTCCATTATGCAGTATAATATATTAGTCCGTTATACTGTACGCAATATTAGTCCGTTGTGCAGCATAATATTTTAGATAAGGCATAATAGCGCAGTGATATTTAGATAGGGAAATCGAAACGCCCATATATTTTGAATTCATCCATTTTGTATAGTATGTAGCCCTACCTACGTAATTTTGTATTAGGATATAGGTAGATAGTTCCAGGGTAGCAAGTTCAGTTGGACCCTGGATATGTGCTTGCTGTTATTAGCTTCGATAGGGCTAGCATCTAGGGACGCTTTCCTGACCATTCCGCAGCCAGGGACATGATCCATTACCATATATGGTAATAATTTGAGGGTTTGGGAAGCAATAGGGCTACAATCCGGCCTTCTTATTGGACTAACTGCTTCCAGGTTGGTCTAATGCTAGCGCGGACTGGAGAGCCAATAGGAGAGCGATTGCATCACCCTTATTGCATCACCCCACTCGGATCACCTATAAATTGGCAGTTTGCTGGTAGAGCTGTACCTTATTATCCTTATTATCCTTATTATCCTTATTACCCTTATTCCTATTCCCTCAGTCCTATTACCAATCCCTATATCACTCTTCACCTACTTTTAGGAGTACAATTTGTGCGTATTTTTTCTGCATTTCTACCCTTTGATTAATTTTCTTGAAATGATTTGCAAATTTATAATTTCTGTTTGATTCTTGTTGTGTTTCTCAATCAATCTCAAAGATTACTGCTAATTACATCATGGAACTGTGATTTCTACCCTTTAGTTAATGGTTCTATGTAATTTCTTTCGACGCAATAATCCTACGGGATTTCTGAGACTGTCAGACTTGTGATTTGCATGCGCCGCTACGGTAGCTAGTCAATAAATGGAGGGCTAAGGTGCCAGTAGGCGGTGGGCACATCGGGGGTTTGGGCGACTAAGGGAGAGCGGAGGATTCAAAGGTGGGCAATGCTGGCGGGGGGCCACCGTTGCGGTCGGGCAACTGGCGTTGCGGTTGGGCAATTTGCGTTGTAGCGGGCAGACCATCTGCTGGTACGGCAATTAGGGGGCTGATGATCCAGATTTTGTCTCTATTTTGTAGTATTAGGGGGGCAGGAATTGGGTTAGTTAGGAAGCCTTAGACGTACTGGGGAGAGGCCTGCGTGCTTTAAAATAGCGAATAGCGAATTGCATGGCGAATTATATGATTGCGGATTGTATAATTGCAAGTTGTACTATTGCGATCTGTGATTGCTGACGCTGATTGGTGTGTTACTGAAGTGTGCCTATGATTACGAATGCTTAGGTAGGCGCCCCTTTCTCTTTGATTGATTTCTATTTCTTAGTTACAACAAATAATTACTGATTAGGTCAAAGTAATACGGCATTTTAGGCTATTACTAGCGAAACCTGTTGTGTAATAAATTAGAATTACGCATTCTGGAACTCTTAGTAATTAGTACGCTGTTACATATTTGTGACTGTAATTGATTAGTAAAATTAAGAATTAGTACGCAGCATAGCGGAGAGTAGCTAGGTAATAATTTAGAGTACCGTAAACTATTCACGCTGAGCGGTTATTTGCATTAGCGGGCAATAAGCTAGATCGCAGTATTCAATACGCAACTCGCATTAGTAAATTGCTGGCCTAAAGCCAGCCGCAGGCAAATTTAGACTCAGAGTGGTACTGCCCACGAAAGACATTGTACCGTACCCTTATTTGATTATTTTAAATATTCTCGCATTCACACATTCCGTTAGGGAAACCCCAGTATTCGCGATTAGAAAAGACGTAGGCATTGGCGTACTTCAATAGTAGTAAAATTAGACGTAAGAATATACTCTGAGTGCAAAGCCTCTCGCACTCGTCTTAAGTAAGCTTAGGGAGCCGACTCGGGTTTATTGTTTTGGTTATTCCCGCGTGGCTCATAGATTCGAACAGTTAGCTCTCTGTCGAGCGATCGGCAGAGAAAGGAACAAGTGACTTTGCAGGAGCCGTGTAAATTTAGTAAATTATATTAGCGGACGGCAGATTAGCGCCATCCAACGGTAAGTAGCGGTTTTGTATTTAGCAGCCCTACAATTAGTAATAGCACGCTCCTGATCCCCTTTATTTAACAGTAGAGCAGTCTTTGTGTCTTATTGGTTAGGCGGGAATTTATTAGGTTGGCAGAGAAGTATACCCGTACTTGTCTGTTCAACAGTTCTGCTGTTAGTAAAGGTGACGCGCTAGTTTAACAGTAAAGCACGTGATTTGCTTGCTGTACTGCATACAGTAAATACAAATTAGATTACTGTATTAGGCACTGTACTGCGTACAGTAGGACAGAGAGTGTATTCTTAGGCTGTTGGTTTGGATTACTGTATTCACTGGTCGCGTACAATAGTACAGTAGTACATTAGGCTGATTGCTGTTACTGCGTACGGTAGAAGGGATATTTGTTTTGCCGTACCACACACAGTATCATTAGGCTGTTAGGTTGGTGTACTGTTTTACTTACTGTACTGCGTACAGTGGATGTACGGTAGTGCGTTTTACTAATTGCGAATACAGCAGTTCCTTAGGCCTTAGGGCGAATTGTAATTAGTAAGTTTTTTGAAAATTTTAGCTAGGTTTGCGAGAATTCAGTTTCGGTCAAAATTATTTGTAAAATTCTAGAGTTTTGTACCGGTATGTTAGGTAACCGCTTAGTTATTTTATACCATCTGGAGATACATGGCAAGATGGAACTTCTGAGTTTGGGGTTCGTGTGGGTCTGCGGGTTCGGTTTGCAATCAGCGAAAAGCCTGAATCTTTGGACGCGGACGTGGAATCTCACAGCAAACAAGGTTAGTTGTTCTGTTGGCACCATTGTGATTGTGGAAGCAGTAAAAAATTATCGGTTGTTTAACTGCGAAGCTGAACTCAATTTATTAGTTAGGTTAGTTAGGTTTAGCCGGCCATGGTTTTTTGAATCGCTCAAGTTAGAGAGAGAGTTAGAGAGAGTCGCAACCCGAAGATGTAGCCACACGCTAGTGGATACATATAATATTTGAAATTAAAATTACGTTGATTAGAGCTATATATGCAAAATTGGAATTATTTGGGTGGCAAATTTATTCTGAATATTTTGTATTAGATTCAGAAATTATTTGTGTCATACCGGTATTTAATTGCTATAGTAGCTATATAATAATATTTGTTTAAATATTGTGCTAGTATTTGCTATAACTATACCCTATTAAATTCACAATATTGCATTGCGAATTTATTTGACATTTGGACCAACTGATTATTTGACAATTAATTTGACCGTATTTCGGTTAAATTATAATTATATCTCGAACTTTTGCAAGATATTTTTGCCGGAAGGCAAAACATTATTTAGACTATGAGTGTCTCAGACAAGGAGGCACTGGAGGACAGCTATGAGACGGCGGCAGGACCGCCGACTGACGATAGCGTAAATATTACTGTTGACGACAATGCCGACTATGACGACGCAGCGAGCGACGCTGATGTAAGTGAACAGGAGGACGAGACAGTGACTAGTGAGGAAGAACAACAATCTCAAGTAATAGTATTAGGATCCCCTACCACTACTGTAAGGAAGGACCGCACAGCAGCCCGGACAGAGGTGAGTGATAGGGAGGGTAGTGTAGCAGAAGCGAGAGCCCGGAGCCCGGTTTCCAGACCTGTGGGTAAGGTAAGTGCCGTGGTCCCGACCGCTGTAAGGAGTACCCGTAGTTCCCGAAATAATCCTTCAAGTCCACCGAGTGTGAGTCAGGTAAGCGAGAGAGAACTAGACATTGCGATAAAGAAGAAACTTCGCGCGCACGCCGGACATATAACTCGGACGACGGACAAGGTAAGGAAGATGTTAGCTGACTCAGCGAACATCGGGAGGGTAGAGTTAGTAGAGATTAGAAGAGGATATAACTCAGCGTTATTCAAGCAGACGGAGGAGCTTGCAGTCCTAGCGAAGAAGGCAGTAGAGTCTCAGTCGAGCGACGTGGCGACGAGGATTTACGACAGGGTTTTAGCAGCCTTGTTGGAGCACCGCGAGTTATCGGAGCGATTTCGACGAGTTAGGATGGAAAACTGGCTGCTATGGGCATCACAAGCGCAGGCGACTCAGGTGAGTGACACAGAGTTAAGAGACTTAGTGGAGCGGGAAGAGATCCAAGATAAGGAAGAGCGCCGTTATCAGAGGGAAGTTACTAGCTGGCTGATGCAGAATGGAGTGGTGGTACCGGGCCAGGTGCTACCGACGACGGAGAACATTCAACAGAGGATGTTGACTCCGCCCGACGACGCATCTAGAGACAGTGGCGATTCCCAGGTTAGTCACGCGCGAGGGAAGGTTATATGTGCTAGATCCCTTGTTTCGCACAACTCGGCAGAGGAGAGAAGACGCCGACTGGACGAACAACAGGCGGAAGTTTTGCGTGCATCGGAAGCACGGAAGGAAGCCGAGCAGGAACGGGAGCGCACACGTAAGTTGGATGCGGAATTACGAGAGTTGGAAGAGATAAGTAAGCGCGAGCGAGCGGAACGCGAGCAAAGGGAACGCGAACTCCAAGCCGAGCGCGAGCGCGAGGAACTCGAACGCGAACAGAGAGAACGCGAACTCCAACTTGAATGCGAACGGGAAGCGAAGAAACGCGAACTCCAACTCGAACGCGAACAGGAAGCGAAGAAACGCGAACTCCAAGCCGAACGCGAACGCAAGAAACTCGAACGTGAACAGAAGGAACGCGAGCTTCAACTCGAACGTGGACGCAAGGAACGCGAACTCGAGATCGAGAAAAGAAGACGCGCATTGTATGAAGAAAAGGAGCGAGTGGAAGAAGAGAGCGCAGCGAGACGAGCGAGGGAAGAAGAAGAACGTAAACTGGTGCAGTTGGAAAGTGCGAGATTAAGTTTAGAGAGCGAAGAACGGACTAGAAAGGCGAACGAAATCGCCGAGAAGGGGATGCGAATGATCGAAGAATGTGGGGTGAGTGTAGGGACCGAGTTGCGAGAACTGTTCGCACTGCAGAAGGCCGAACAGGAAGCGAGAACTCCGACTATACGCGAGTCGACGACGACCAGAATTCCTATACCCGGTCCAGCTATTACGAGTACACGGATCGCTAAACCGTTCTCTACATATCGCACGCCAGTTGGTATTGGTGCTTCACCCATCGCCCAGGATCCACGTCTCAGAACACCGCACCACTGTACACCGAACGAGACAACGGAGAGTTTAGAGAAACTCCGACGGGACGAGTATTGGGCGAACCGAACCCGTGGGTTTGGAATACGCGGGCGGAACGCCGACCCAGTTCGACGGAGAACTTCCGGGTTAAACCGGAAGAGGGATCATATGAGAGACAGCGGATTACTCAGATAGAGCCGACTGACTATACAACAGAACCCTAGCCAGGAATTTATTACGAGGGATGAGTTGAGTGCTAGTTTAGCGCAAGCTATATCGCCGCACATCCAACCTATAACAGACATGCTTAGTAACCTACAGTTAAAGGAAGCAACCCAGGTAAGAAGTAATTCTAATCCTAGCAGGCCTGAGTTAGACAAAGTCCAACCTAATCAACGAGTACGCATATCGGAGGAAACTATACCACATAGACCTCAGGTAAGGACGCCTGTCCCGAATATCCATAATCCCAACTTCGAAAACTCAGCCGAGAAATTTATTGAGGATGCTTGGGTCAGGGCCTCGGCGCGCAAACCATCGCGAGCGCTAAGGACTGACACCGAGTCAAGCGATGAAGAGGAAGAAATGAGACATCAGAAGTCCCGAAACTATAAGGAAAGAAGGACGGACGCGGAGCAGGTAAGTTTCAATCCCCGGGAAAGGACCAGACTTAACAACCCTGCAGAACTAAACCATTTGTTAACCCGGAACGACGCAACCCTTAGGGACATAGGTAAGTTTGCTGCTAGGCAAGGACTGCCGACGCAACAACCCCAGAAGTTTATGGGCAACCATAAGCATTGGAGGACCTAAAACGAGCAGCTAACCAACAGCACCTTTACTCCCAACGAGAAGTTCAACTATTTGCTTCAGATGCTCCATCGAGAACCTAGAGCCATTGCTGATAACTTCGTCGGCAACGAAAGAGCATTCGAGTTAGCGATGAAGACGCTTAGCGACATCTATGGGAATAAAACCAAGATGGCACAGTCGATAGTAGAAGACTTGGGTAAGGGCGGAAGGATTACAACTCCGTTAGAGCTGTTGAACTTAGCGAACGCTATTTCGAACGCATTGGACATCTTGAGGACGGTGAATCTACCTCATCATGGTGACCACGCCGAAGTTTTAAAGAGTGTAATAAGACGTTTAAACATGCGTTACCGACAGAAATGGCGCAAATTAGAGAATAAGTTGGAGGGCCAAGGTAAAGTATTGACACTTCAGCAGATTCATGACATGATAGCCACAGACGCAGTAGCAGAGATGAAATCAAACTTCTCAGAAGAGAATATGAGAGAGTCTAAACCTGTTACTGGTAAGTCTATGGTAAGTTTTGACGATGACAGGACCACTGTGACATTTAACTCAGTAGACAGATATAATTCGAGTACCCCAGCCTTTAGATCAGACTCGCGAGTATGGTCAGGTGAGCGGTTAGATAGACCTAGGTTAAAGCAACAGGAGTTGCCGGATGGATTTGTAGGTTGCCAATACTGTTTACTAAAGGAGGTAAGATCTGACGCCCATAAGTTAGATAGTTGCAGACGGTTCAAAGAATTAAATTCGGAACAGAGAAGAGTTCAAGTGCGGACGTTGGACACCTGTTGGGCATGTCTTGCGCCAGGCCATGTACGGCGGCAGTGCCCGAACAGCAAGGACGGATGCATGGAATGCGTCAGACTACATCACAAGTTGCTACATGCGGATTTCCACACCCCAACGGACCGTTACTTACAGCGAAATCCTCACAGGAAGGGGAGCAAAGAACCTGTATCGATAAGGAGGAATACGTATACCGGCATCCAGGACGATGGTTACCAACCAGGTTCGTCGGATGAGGATGGCGAGTCGAGCGCAAGAGAGGTGACCTGCCAAGGTTTCACCGCGGATAGTTCATCGACCAGCGCGCGGACGTATTTATCATCGGCCACGTCGGAAATATTTAGCGTGATTCCGGTGAAACTTACTGGCGATAAGGGATCGAAGCGAATATATGTAATGTTGGACACTGCGTCCACATTATCTTATATCGACGAGGAAGTGGCGAGAGCTGTTTCTAGCTTCCAGGACGCCGAGGAGATACAAATAGAGTTGAAGTCTATGCATGGGGTAGGTGACCTCAAGGGACACAGAATTTCGGTGGAACTAGACTCCCTACTTCCGAGAGACCAACATACTCGACAAGAACGGAAAGCTTTGCCATTGGACGGATTTAAGTGTCTAGCTATGAAGGGATTCGGCAGGCAGTTAGGTAAGGTGCTGCCGATGAGTCCCATAGCACAGGAGTATTTTGACAAGCTCAGGATACCCAGACACCAGGTAGGTTATAGGAATGTTTCTATGTTGATTGGTGCAGAACAGCTGATCGCACACCAAATATGGGAAACGAGACCAGCTGAGCCGCATGTCAATGGACCACATGCCCATAGGACCATACTAGGTTGGTATACAAGAGTACCCATGTCTTATGAGTTTACAGGTGGCGACAAGCCAATAGACAGATACGACGAATTACAGCCTATAACTCAACCACCGTTAGTAGAACCACCAGACATAGACGAGTTTAGGAGAACCTGTATTGACCACTATAGTGACTTTAGCGAGTCGGACGAGGAGTTGATTCCCGATAATGTTAGGTTGTCGGAACCACTTTACAATGACCGGACAGATAGTGAACCCGAGGACTACTGTTATCAGACCCGTGGGTCTGGTTCAGCGGCTCACGCTACTTATCTGACTAACGTTTTGACTTATACAGACATAGTGGAGGGTCAAGTGGCTAAATATCGAGACCTAGACATTTTCCAATACAGTGAGGAGGAATTACAGAAGGAATTGATACGCCAGGACCTTGAGACAGGAGCCAGAACCGTCGAATGGCTGGATAGGGACGCAATGGAACCCGGTGGATATGACCTAGCCATGTCTACTGATGAGAAACGGTCGCTGGAGATGATGGAAGATACCATACGTCTACTACCGACTGGACGTTTTGAAGTTGGAATGTTGTGGCGTCGACAACCACCTAAGTTGGAGAACAACTACAACTTAGCCTTGAAAAGATTGAACGGAGTAAGGGCTCGGTTGTTGAAGAATCCGGACATTAGGGAGAAGTATTGCGCCCAGATCAACAACTATTTCGCAAAGGGATTTGCTGGGAAGGTAGAGGACCCTGACTTAGTGACAGACCAGACTTATTACCTTCCACACCACTATGTGACTCACCCTGACAAACCTGACAAAGTCCGAGTAGTCAATGACTGCGCAGCAGTCTATAGAGGTATGTCCCTGAATTCAGAGTTGATGGATGGTCCCAACCTGAACAATTATTTGATTGGAATACTGTTGCGTTTTAGACAGCGGCGATTCGCATTTACTTGTGACATCGAGGCGATGTTCCACCAGGTAAGAGCCTGTAAGGCAGACCAGGATAGCCTTCGCTTTCTCTGGTATGAGAATGAAGACTTATCCGGCCCAGTGGTTACATACCAGATGTACGTTAGGATATTTGGCGCCCGCGATAGTCCAAATGGCATGCTGTTCGTTTTAAAGAAAACGGCAACAGCCCAAATTGGTAAGTATCCAGTAGAGGTTATCGAGTCCATCTTGAGAAACTTCTACATGGACGACGGATTGGTGTCCAAGGACACGGCGGAACAAGCCATAGAAGTGGCTCACGGCCTACAGGAGTGCTTGGCTACAGGGGGTTTTCCTCTAACCAAGTTCACTACGAACTCGGAGGCCCTATTAGAGTCGTTCCCGGTGAAAGATCGCGGGAGCGGAGACATTGAATTGGGGGTAGAACCAATCCCCATGGCGCGAGTACTGGGACTCGCTTGGAATCCGAATACGGATAAGTTCCAGGTAAGAGTTAGATTTGAGCCCAGTAGCCCAGACAAAGTTTTGACAAAGAGAATTTGCTTATCGACATTGAGTAGACTATTTGACCCGATGAACTTTATCAGTCCGGTTATATTACAGGCACGAGCGTGCATGAGGAAAATTTGGTTGTCCGACGTAGAGTGGGACGAACCAATATCTCCTATACATGCAAAGCAGTGGAGGGAGTGGGAAGCCGAGTTACATCTATGGAAAAACATAGACGTACCCCGTTCCTACTTTCCGAAACAGCTGGTATTCCCAGCTGATCTCGAACTGCATCTATTTAGTGACGCAAGTGACACCGGCTTTGGTATGGTAGCCTACCTTCGCCGAGAGGTAAGTCAGGACAAATTTGAGACGGCCTTTGTGACTTCTAGATCAAAGACAATGCCGGTCAAATACATGACTGTCCCTCGTGCAGAGTTACAGGCGACTGTAGTTTCAGTTGAGGTAAGTAAGCAGATAATTCAGGAATTAGACACGACATTGACCTTATTCTATTGGACAGACGCATCCTTGGTGTTAGTATACATTGCGGCCGACAATATTGCACTAAAGACATTTGTGGCCAACAGACGCGCTCAGATCGTTGACTTTTCGACGAAGGAACAATGGAGACATTGTCCGGGAGTGTTGAACCCGGCCGACATAACTTCGAGAGGTGCAATGCCGGCGGAATTCTGTCAGGAAGAGTCGCAGGAGTTTTGGTTGCATGGACCTGATTTTCTAACGAGGACACAGGAACATTGGCCAGAGCGACTAAAGATAGTGACCAATCCGATGCCTGAAGATGCAGAAGTCAAAGTGGAGAAAGTCTCTAAGTCAAAGTCTAAAGCCAAACTTAAGTCATTGGAGCGGCCTGAAGAGTCATTGGAGCGGCCTGAAGAGTCATTGGAGCGGCCCGGAGACCTGTCAGACCAACAGACTTACGTGACTACTAGGTCCGGAAGGGTAAGTTATGACGTAAAACCACCCTTACAGACTAAACCAGAGTCACAGTTGGTAAGTGACGGACAGAAAATGACCGACACAATGGATCCTTTGGTTTCCAAACCTGCGGGTTTGGATTCGAAACTTCCATTAGTTAGCGGACAACCTTCGCTGGCATTAGAGCCATGTAGTGTTTATGACAAATTACTAAATTCGTCTGCCTCTTGGCTGACAATTTGTAAAAGAACTGCGTGGTTAAGCCGATACATTTCGTACCTTTGTATAAAACATTCGGAACATTTGAGAGAACCATCGAGCGCCAATAGTGAGCGAATTCGGAAATTGAAACAACCTCTGACAGAGGATGAGATTGATCAAGCGGAATTAAAGCATTTGAAGCATTATCAAATGTGTGCCTTCCCAAAAGAATTCCATCTATTATCGGCTCAACGACCAGTTCTCTATAAACCCCTTAGAAAATGGAGTCCATTAATCCATAAGGGTTTGATTTGTCATAGATCGAGAATCCAGACTGTCGACATAAACTCACAGTTTCGGTTCCCAGTGATAATCCCTAGTCACGCAATAGAATTGCAAAGAGCGATTCTATGGGATATACACAAGAGGTTACATCACGCGGGAAAGCTACACTGTTTGTCGGCGGCGAGACAGCGATTCATTCTATTGCAACCAAGCAGGGCAGTTGGCACTATGTATGACGCCTGTCTGGTTTGCAAGAGAGTGAACGCCAGAGTATTGGAACAGGAGATGGCTGAACTCCCGGAAGCGAGAGTGCAGGCATATGACCCACCCTTTACGAACACAGGGGTGGATTGTTTTGGTCCGATTGAGGCAAAGAGTGGACGGCTGACCCACAAGCGATGGGGTCTGCTACTGACATGCATGGCTAGTAGAGCCATACATATCGAGCGTGTGGCAGACATGTCGACCAAATCTCTGCTCCTGGCCTTGAAGAGATTTATGGCCAGGAGAGGACTAGTAAAGGCGTTCTACTCTGACAAGGGTACAAACTTTGTCGGAGGGAACAGCGAGTTGAACGCGGCTCATAAAGCGGCACAGAATAAAGAAATTTCTGCAGCACTTTTGCCGCAAAGAGTAGAATGGAGATTTAATACTCCAGAAAGTCCTTGGAGAGGAGGAAGTTGGGAGCGTTTAGCTCGCTCTGTAAAACAGGCCATTGCCAAAACATTGCCTGTAAACAAACAACTTACCGACGACGAACTGGTCACAGCTTTCATTGAAATCGAGCATACACTAAACTCGAGGCCGATAGCTATGTTGCCAGACGGTGTTGCATTAACGCCGAATCATTTGCTAATGCAGAGTCCAGCATTTCTTGTGCCGGCATCAGAACCCATTAGTGCCGACCTATATAGTCGTAAAAGCTGGAAAGTAACACAATTAGTCGCGTACACATTCTGGGAATATTGGCGGGAATACTATCTTCCCACCATATCTACCAGAACAAAGTGGTACAAAACGGTTCGGAGTCTCCAAAGGGGAGATTACGTACTGATAACCGAGCCGATTGTCAAGAGAAAGTATTGGGAGACAGGTGTGATCTTGCATACACACCCAGACGTGCAAAACATAGTGCGCACAGTCACTGTGAAAATTAGGTGCAAGTGTCCGCACCCAAAAAAGTGTAAAACTAATGGTTTACACACCTTGGACCGACCGGTCCAGGATATCGTGTTATTAGAGGAGACACGCATCGAGACGGGAGATTATAATTTGTCTCCTGCCTCAAAACAGAATTAGAGTTGGACGCAACTCACTTCGTATGCATTCCTCGTATGCAAATACAAGGAAATGTATAGGAGCGGGGTTGTGGTGATTTGCGTTGAGTTTTGTCTGGTGGGTATCAAAACAAAATTTTATTTCAAAAATATTTTGGAAAATTAAAAAATTTTAAAATTAGAAAAGTGAACCCAAGACAATTCCAGACGCTGTGTATAGACGCGTTTTAGAATTCGTCTATAGATATACAGTAATTTGAAAAGTCGTGAAGCCTGGAAAATAGCATTTAGAAACCATGGTGACGGCTATATTACGTAGGAGTGTAAATTGAGTTTAGCAACTTCCACGGATTGGTGCCAACAGTACAACTAGGGTGCTAAAGGTTAGTAGCACCAGAGGCATACATGGACCCCACTCAGTAGTTTGCAGTGATGTGTGATGTTCGATTATCAAACCTGTGGGTTTGGTATAGTCGAGTATTGTGGCTATAGTCCTTCTAACTACTGTAGTTTAGTACGAGTAATGGGAGTAGTTTGGGCATCAAAAAGTGAGTTGGTCACGGCCAGTTTATCTCCAAAGTTTTTGCGCTATGCATGGGAATAGGTTAGAGGATAGTTAGTTAGGAAGAGACGGGATCTAGAGAGTCGAACCTGAACTGCTGGAAGGCAGCGGGGGGGTTCGGGAGGTCTGTCTTTTGGCAACATCTAACTGATTTACCCACAGTGTAATTGGTTACGTAACGGCACTTATTGGGATATATATATGTATATACGCGGGGCATAATGGAGAAGGATATTAGAGCGCGACCGCGCAGATGATTTACTGCCAGAGAGGAGGCGGAGTTACCATTCGCGCGACCGGGATGTAAAGATTCGAACGTTTACTACCATGGGCGGTCGGTGATGGAGCTAAATGGGAAATACAAACCCACTTATGATAAGGAATTACGGAGGGAAAGAATGAGAGCGTTGGGGGACCGTATGGAAGTTTTGCGGAGAGAGTATCGCACTCGGTATCCCTACGACTTCGCTTTAGACGTATGTGACATTAGTGCAGACCCAGACGAGGAGATCGCACGGCTGTACCATATGAATATGTATTTACGATATGAAGAACCTCTACCTGCAGTCCGCGATCAGTTCGACGGAATGCATCTGTACCGGAGGACTCGAGGCGAGGACCAGGAGACGCCGAAATTCTTCAGCGTGTACAAGCTGTTCTACAAGTGCGGTGAATGCATGAATAAACAAGACGTGGCGATTCCCGACCGACTAGACGAGCAACATCCAGAACCGATATTAACACGATGTCAAGCTCACCAGTTCCTTAGATATAACGAGGGAGGTTACCCGATGAGCAACCCGATGATCAGTATCGACTTCAGCGGAAAGCGACCTCGAGACCCATTACGCCGACCGTTACGACATTAGATCCGTATACAGAGATTAAACCCTGTTCGACACCCAGTTTGATAGAGACGGCAGCGGCCATTTCGCTGTACCGAGCCTATAAGGATCTAGAGGCGCGGCGCGAAGCGGCACGGGACTCGGGTACCAAACCCGCGGGTTTGGAGCTCTCGAGTCCCTGGACTGCGTTTACTTCACCTCACCGAGCGAGAACCCTCACTCCTGAGCATCAGGACGACATAGACGCGTTGCGACAGGAGGAGCGAGCGGCGAAGGCGAAAGAGTTATTCGAGAATAGGATAGCGGAGTACAATAAGACCGCGGATAGACATCAAGAGGAGACGAGGAGAGTGACCGGATTTGTTCCACTAGGATCGGCATGCTGCATTGCAGCTGCATTTTTAAGAATGCTGTGCCGGCTTGTCAACAAAATTGCACCGCCACAACTCCCTATCACCCATGACATTTCCTAGATCATCCGCATCTTTAAGGCCAGTGTCCTTTAAGATGCGTCTCAAGAAAGTCATGGGCTGTCCACCATGCTTATTCACTCCATGAGGCTGCCAAAGTACAAGATTATGCACTGGCTGGTCCTCACGGCGAAAGCAATGTCCTGCAAAGCGGAGGCGATTTTGTTCTAGTGTCAAGCTTGGGGGAACCAATGAGACACCTCCAATGTTATATAGTGTCTGGTTGGAGATGTGTGCA
This sequence comes from Nemertoderma westbladi, assembly GCA_032718475.1. Classification (NCBI taxonomy): domain Eukaryota; kingdom Metazoa; phylum Xenacoelomorpha; order Nemertodermatida; family Nemertodermatidae; genus Nemertoderma; species Nemertoderma westbladi. Next base: position 20,253 of record JAUCBJ010005064.1, read on the forward strand.
TTGTACTTGACATAATGTACCCGGCGTAGCATTCTTGTGAATGTGCCATCCAGAGATTTGGTGTCCTCAGCAGTTAGAGCCCAGCAAGGACTCCCGTAGAGGAGTACTGGAACTACTGCTGCTCTAAATAATCGGACCTTAAGTTTCCGATTAATTCTAGGTGACTTCCAAATCCTGGAAAGCCTATTCAAGGCTGTCCATGCCTTTCCCTTACGTATTCGAAGGTCCTCACCTGACTTCCGGATCCATGATCCCAGGTAACAGAAGTCGTCCACATGCTCAAGCATACCATCCTTTGAGCTTATGCTCATCCGATCAGAGACTTGCTGAGGACTTTCAAAGTTAACTGTCAGAATTTTGGTCTTTCTGGGGTTAATAAAAAGACCAACACTAGAAGCAGCATGTTCTAATGAGCTGAGGAGCCGCTGGGCTCCCTCTAATGATTCTGAGAGTACTCCTAAGTCATCAGCAAAGTCTAGATCAGTTAGGTACTTGGCAGGATTTCCTCGACTTCTGGAGCCAGTAGGTGGAGTTATCATCACCCCATCATCATTATGATGATCTAAGGACATGCGTAGAACATAGTCAACCACAATAATGAACAAGAATGGTGCAAGTGTGTCTCCTTGGAGGACGCCCCATAACACTTCAAATGGTTCTGTGTCACCGTCAACAGTAGACACAAATGTTGTCGAACCATCGTATACTGATCTGATTGCAGCAATAATTTCATCAGGAATCCCATATAATGAAAGTATGCTGAACATACGTGAGCGAGAGACTGAATCAAAGGCCTTGAAGAAGTCAACAAAGATAACAGCCAGATGCCTGTCTTTCTTTTTTGATAACTCTTCAATTATCCTTCTAAGTGCCAAAATGGGCTCCATGGTCCCACGACCTTTACGGAACCCATTCTGATTTCCACGTAGCAGTCTCTCAATGGGATCCCTGATGCGATTTAATAGAATTCTATTGTATAGTTTTGCAGCAATCGAGATCAATGAGATTCCCCGAAAAGAACCATAGAGTGTTAGGTTGCCCTTCTTGGGAACTGGCACCAACTTATTTGTTTTCATTTCTTGTGGGACTCTTGTTGTACGGTACATGTCTACTATGATGGGATAGATGAGCTTTAAACACTCAGGTATTTTAAAGACCTCAGGGGGAACACCATCTACTCCACTGGCACGATTGGTCTTAATGCTCTTTGCAGCAGCCTTCACTTCTGCAAAGGAGATATCGCCAATGGGAATATCTGGGAGTACCCAGACACTTTTACTTCTATAAAGTTATCAGGCAATACCCTGTCATTATTGGGGAGCTTTTCAAAGTGGGCTTTCCAACCATTGAGGCGATCGGCTGGTGATTCAGCCTTAACCTTGGTGGTTGGTTGGCTTTTCCGCCCAGTAAGCAGATTGATCGATTTCCATGCCTGGGATGATTGCCTGCTGTCGTCAGCATCATTGATGGCATCAACCTGTTGGTTTATTAGCTCCTGTAGATTAACAGAGTACTGCCTGTTCAGGGACCTAGATGCAGCTTTAACTGCATTCTTGGCCGCTGTAGTCTATTTGAGTCGGGACTCTTTCTGCGCCTTATGAAGGTCATTTCGGCACTTCTGAATTTTGTTGTCAGTCCAGGGGGCCCTTTTCCTGTTTCGAGGGTATACAGGAACTGTTTCTGCAGCTGCTAACTTAACTGCTTCTGTAAAGGCAGTATAGCCCTCACAGTGATCTGCCGCCTCAGAGGCAAGAGCCTCATACCTGTTGCTCAGCTGTAGTGTGAAGCTGGATCTCACACTTGGCTGTTGCAACAGAGAGGACCAGTCATGCCGTGGCAAGGCAGATTTCGTTGTTCTGCTAGCACGCAGACTAAGTCTTACCTTGGCCACAATAAGGCGGTGATCACTGGAGAAGGGTCGAAGTGTAAATGCATTACAGTCTTGTATAAAGCTCCTGTATTTCCTACGAAACAGAATATGGTCTATCTGGGACTTGTGACCACTGGGTCCACTATGAGTCCATAGCTTTCCAGTTCGCTTCTTGAACTGGGTTCCAGCCGAAAACAATCCATTTCCAGAGATAAAATCCTGAAGATGGACAGAATTTCGGTTAACACTATTGCTATAGACCCAGGGCGATGTAGGTGATTGATGCAGACTTGCATTAAAGTCTCCCAGGAATGTTAAGAATGCATGCTGATCCACTCCATCAGTTGCTGCTTGTAGATTGTTGTAGAAATTTTCCACCTCCTCTACAGGGGCAACACTAGTTGGAGAGTAGCACACAATCAGAACCACCTTAGGAAACTTCTTAGCCAGTCTTCCAGAACATGAGAAGTGGCAACGGATGATGCGGTTAGAGATTTGGTCTATTTTGTCCAATGCTGCATGTGCAGTTGGATTCATCAATAGACCAATTCCACCTTTGCCACTATCATCTGCTGACGCGAGGGCGAGTCGCCAACCGTCCCCCATGTCCTTAATCAGAACCTCATCAGTCTGTCCAGTCTGCATTCGGTGCTCTTGAACACCCACTGCGCTAAGAGAAAGCTTATCTGCCAAGGCAGTCAGCTCACCTTGTCGCATTGGGGACCCGAGTGTTAGGGTGTTTACTGAGGCTAGTCTAGTGACTTGCCTCAGATTCACCAATGGCTTTGTTGGTCAGGGTGGAACATGAGAGTATCCTCCAACTCCAGAATCCCTCTCCCCATCACAATCTGGCCTCCCTGGTGACCCAGGGTTTGGGCCAGAAAGGTCATCAGGAAAGGGACTCAAAGAATTGTTGGCTGCTCTCTCTCCAGTAGGGGGTGAGACAGGCAGCCGGTCAGGAGTTAACTGACGCCTGTGAGGCCGATTGTGTCCGGTAATTCCACTGGCCTCTAGTGGCCGGACCTCCGCATTGCTAATGTAATCCATAGTGGGGGTTGTGGGGTGCTTTTTTGCCGAGTCAGCTCTCGGGGCAAATACCACACCCTGGTTTGCCATTCCACAGGGTGGGTGTCGCAATGGAGTCAGATATGAGGCCCATCACCCATATCTACTCTGGCGTACATGACCCACCATTGGCTGTTGCAGCTCATCTGCTGGGTCATGCCCTGTACCCTTGCTGCCAGGTGCAGGTCGCAGTGAAGTGCCCTCAGAATGGACATGAGAACACTCTACTCCTAACCAGCCATTGGTAGATCACCATCTGCCTGGTCAGGCCATATACCCCTGCAGCCAAGTATATGGGTCCTTAATCCAGGACCAAGGGCGTCCTTATCCCAGAACGAAGGGGGTCCTAGTTACAGGACCAGATTTGCCCTAGTAAGAGGGTCTATGCAGCTACAGGTGGCACCTCGTTTATGCTGCATGGAGGTGGCAAGTTTTCTTGATCAATGACCTAGAATACCTGACCTGACCTGAATTTGTTCCACAGGTCGTATCTCAACCCCGACCGGTGTATTATTCCGACGGCAACGAACCTGCGATATTGGTAGATCATCCGGAGTCGCGAGAAGCGATAAGATTCTTGCCGATGGTAAGAATGGCGGATCATTGGAACGTTGACTGTCTACGGGAAGTTTTATGCGCGAAGTTCTTGCGTGATGTCCCAATGCAGATCACAGATTATGACACATTGGACAAGATTGGAGCTCCGGGGTAGGAGAGCAAACTGTTTGGATGGTTGGATAAGTACATCAAAGTATGGGTCGCGGTGGCTACATTCCCAGACGACGAGGAGGTAGACCAGACGTGGCTGAGGAGGAAGTGTTCTTACACCCAATATGATGACCACAAGACTATCGAGCGCATGTGGACCCCATCAGACGAGATTCAGCGTCAGTGGAGGAAAACGGAGGAATCACTGCAGGATTGGAGAGTGATGTTCTATGACAATGAAGGAGGGTCCCATCAAGAATGTTTGACTAGCAAGTGCATTCAAATTCGTGCGGCCGATGGTGTGACTCATGTGTTTATGCGTGTGAGGGCGGATCGAGAGAGACCGGAGCCCATCATAACAACACAATATCGGAGGGGGAAGGATCCTAGGGAGCAGATTTTGGAGGTATGCAGGCGAGGAGGTATGCACGGAGCAGAGCGTATCGACGCCAGGATGCTACTCAAGAAGGTTAGAGAGGCTATTCTCAACCAAGATTACGTCAAGGTGGGATCGGGTGTCCAGAGCGATTTGGAGAGTGACTTCAACGCCATGACTGATTTGGAAGATAGATTGCCGAGACCGTTTGTCGACACCAAGCTATTGTTGCTATGGGCACAGGATATTGGAATTTATAGAGAGTATCCCAACTCTGCCAAGACTGGTATGGGCTTCATAGCACACTTATTGTATAATTGGGACTTTAAGTTAAAGACGCAGAAGAAATACGAGGAGGCGTATGGCGAATACAACACGCCACCGGGAGCGGAGTTCAAATCCCACTTCAAGCGGCAAGCGTTAGTGTATTGGAACATTTGCGCGCCACCCCGTGCGTCGCTACAATATTATTTGGTGCTTGAGTCGAACACGGTGACTTGTTTATTAGCGGATATCGTTGCGCGAGTTTTGAAGCGTCATCCACAACCACTCCATCTTCAACCACTCGTTAGAGAATACGTCGATGGTTAGGAGAGGATTAGCGATATTCGAAGGAGTATATCGACAGAACATCGGAGATTTGGGAGACCGACCGTCGATGGAATATCCGACGCCAGAGGCTTTGGAGAAGTGGTTCGGGAATCAAACCCGCGGGTTTGGTACTCCCTTCCACTCGGAGGCTGATAGACCCGTTAAGGAGGGTTGGCCGGAGACGTTAGTAGAGGTGTTCGGAGTAGATCTTCCGGTGGAGAAGACATATCCGAAACGAACGCGGGAGGAAATATTGGAGATAGAGGACAAGGGCGAGGATGTTTACTTTGTTCCGGATCGACAACCGCTGACCGGAGAGGACGACATCGTATTAGACATTGGGAAAGAAGGAAGTGCGAAACCGATTGGAGACCTCATATACGAGAGGGCCTGGTTTCCACAAGCGCGTAGGTGTAAGTTGTGCGGCAGCACAAGGTACAATCTAAAGTCGTGCGACGCGGTAGTAGAGGCGGCGCATAAGGTCTGCCGTTGGTGTAATGAGACCGACCATTCGTTTCACACGTGCACCGTCTTCATTTCTCAATGCGGATATTGTGGAGTAAAGGGACATCGTAGCGCGAGATGTCAGTTGCGAGATGATTCCTTCCAAAACAATAGCGCTAACCTACTTCGGGAGATGTTAGATAAGTGGGAAAGTGTGGCCGACTACCACATTCAAGCGCAGATGCGTTGGTTACCATTTAAGGCGGGATACGGATTCTGGGCTGTAGACCCATCTCACGTTGCATATGAGCCGTATTTACAGTCTTTGCCACAGTATCAAGAGCTCATCCTGACCGCTCAAGACCTTCCACAGAACACTGGAGTTATCGTAGTCCGAGAATACTTCAGACAGTTAAATATGGATAACAAGTATACTTGGAACTTTGTTGCCATTTGCGACCGGATTACGAAAGGTCTGTTTTCGGAAACTAGAAAAGTGGTACGCGCGTGAGGTGATTGGAGGATGGCGGCTATACAATACCGCAACGAATTCTTGTTGACTCATGTGCCAGTGGGGTCATTGACCGCTGAGAGGATACAGGAACAGAGAATCGCAGCGACCACAACGTCAACTGCTGGAGCTCAAGGCTCGCAGAAAGAACCAGGAGGAGAGGTCCAAGACAAGCGTCAAGTCAAGGACGACCACTATCATTCAATAATTGAGGCCCAGCGATTGCAGCGCAAGGCGCAGGGTGCGTCGGAGAAGGCGCGCGTGCAATTGCAGAAGGAAGGGTTGGCGGAAGCGACCGTAGGAGCACGACAATTGGGACGAGGCCAAGGTAGAAGTACCAGCCGGAAGTCTGTCGGGGCTCAGGGAACATCGTCGCCGGTTCCGGGGAGTGACACCTTACGGACGCCGTCAACAGAGTCTACAGGGGGTAGACTGGTGTATCTGGGAAGAGGGCGAAAGAGGGTAGCGAGCCCAAAGAACCCAGGAGCGGGTCGATAATGCATTTATAGCACAGGGCGACATACTCTAGATATATACATCATCGTCGCTCTGATGTATATTGTAGCATTTTAGAAATACCCGACTAGACTCATATACACTAGTTGAGCTGTTTTGAATTTATATTATGAGAGAGGCGAAGGAAGTGATTGGGGAGACAAACCTGCGGGTTTGGCTTACTCCTTTCACTTGCCCTAGCAAAATTATTTTATATTTAATTTTGTATGTAGTAATCATTATGTAGTACGAACAAGAAACAATATTTTGTAAATTTAATTTGTATGTAATAATCGTTAAACAGTGAGAGAGATAATATTTGTAAATTTAATTTGTATGCAATTCATTATGCAATATCTATAGCAATATTTTGTAAATAGTAGGATTTATATTATCAAGTATTTAGATTATTTGGAAGAAATTTATTTTGTTTGTATACATCACCTTATACTCTTCTACAATTGGAGGGAAACATTGTATGATTTCCCTTGGAGCGGTGTTACGGTATATGGCGCTGTACACATTATTAGCCATTATACAGTATAATATATTGGTCCATTATGCAGTATAATATATTAGTCCGTTGTACGCAATATTAGTCCGTTGTGCAGCATAATATTTTAGATAAGGCATAATAGCGCAGTGATATTTAGATAGGGAAATCGAAACGCCCATATATTTTGAATTCATCCATTTTGTATAGTATGTAGCCCTACCTACGTAATTTTGTATTAGGATATAGGTAGATAGTTCCAGGGTAGCAAGTTCAGTTGGACCCTGGATATGTGCTTGCTTCGATAGGGCTAGCATCTAGGGACGCTATCCTGACCATTCCGCAGCCAGGGACATGATCCATTACCATATATGGTAATAATTTGAGGGTTTGGGAAGCAATAGGGCTACAATCCGGCCTTCTTATTGGACTAACTGCTTCCAGGTTGGTCTAATGCTAGCGCGGACTGGAGAGCCAATAGGAGAGCGATTGCATCACCCTTATTGCATCACCCCACTCGGATCACCTATAAATTGGCGGTTTGCCGGTAGAGCTGTACCTTATTATCCTTATTATCCTTATTACCCTTATTACCCCTATTCCTATTCCCTCAGTCCTATTACCAATCCCTATATCACTCTTCACCTACTTTTAGGAGTACAATTTGTGCGTATTTTTTCTGCATTTCAACCCTTTGATTAATTTTCTTGAAATGATTTGCAAATTTATAATTTCTGTTTGATTCTTGTTGTGTTTCTCAATCAATCTCAAAGATTACTGCTAATTACATCATGGAACTGTGATTTCTACCCTTTAGTTAATGGTTCTATGTAATTTCTTTCGACGCAATAATCCTACGGGATTTCTGAGACTGTCAGACTTGTGATTTGCATGCGCCGCTACGGTAGCTAGTCAATAAATGGAGGGCTAAGGTGCCAGTAGGCGGTGGGCACATTGGGGGTTTGGGCGACTAAGGGAGAGCGGAGGATTCAAAGGCGGGCAACGCTGGCGGGGGGCCACCGTTGCGGTCGGGCAACTGGCGTTGCGGTTGGGCAATTTGCGTTGTAGCGGGCAGACCATCTGCTGGTACGGCAATTAGGGGGCTGATGATCCAGATTTTGTCTCTATTTTGTAGTATTAGGGGGGCAGGAATTGGGCTAGTTAGGAAGCCTTAGACATACTGGGGAGAGGCCTGCGTGCTTTAAAATAGCGAATAGCGAATTGCATGGCGAATTATATGATTGCGGATTGTATAATTGCAAGTTGTACTATTGCGATCTGTGATTGCTGACGCTGATTGGTGTGTTACTGAAGTGTGCCTATGATTACGAATGCTTAGGTAGGCGCCCCTTTCTCTTTGATTGATTTCTATTTCTTAGTTACAACAAATAATTACTGATTAGGTCAAAGTAATACGGCATTTTAGGCTATTACTAGCGAAACCTGTTGTGTAATAAATTAGAATTACGCATTCTGGAACTCTTAGTAATTAGTACGCTGTTACATATTTGTGACTGTAATTGATTAGTAAAATTAAGAATTAGTACGCAGCATAGCGGAGAGTAGCTAGGTAATAATTTAGAGTACCGTAAACTATTCACGCTGAGCGGTTATTTGCATTAGCGGGCAATAAGCTAGATCGCAGTATTCAATGCGCAACTCGCATTAGTAAATTGCTGGCCTAAAGCCAGCCGCAGGCAAATTTAGACTCAGAGTGGTACTGCCCACGAAAGACATTGTACCGTACCCTTATTTGATTATTTTAAATATTCTCGCATTCACACATTCCGTTAGGGAAACCCCAGTATTCGCGATTAGAAAAGACGTAGGCATTGGCGTACTTCAATAGTAGTAAAATTAGACGTAAGAATATACTCTGAGTGCAAAGCCTCTCGCACTCGTCTTAAGTAAGCTTAGGGAGCCGACTCGGGTTTATTGTTTTGGTTATTCCCGCGTGGCTCATAGATTCGAACAGTTAGCTCTCTGTCGAGCGATCGGCAGAGAAAGGAACAAGCGATTTTGCAGGAGCCGTGTAAATTTAGTAAATTATATTAGCGGACGGCAGATTAGCGCCATCCAACGGTAAGTAGCGGTTTTGTATTTAGCAGCCCTACAATTAGTAATAGCACGCTCCTGATCCCCTTTATTTAACAGTAGAGCAGTCTTTGTGTCTTATTGGTTAGGCGGGAATTTATTAGGTTGGCAGAGAAGTATACCCGTACTTGTCTGTTCAACAGTTCTGCTGTTAGTAAAGGTGACGCGCTAGTTTAACAGAGCGTGAAGACCGCATTTCACTTTATAGTGCAGTGCCGCGCGTATCTCACCGACGAACTTTTGCGGACGTTAATGGAAGAAATCGCCGCCTATCTTAACGAGGGACCGCTTATGCCAGTCTCATCGAGTCCCGAATCCCTAGAAGCGCTGACACCCGCGCATTTCCTACTAAAGAAACCTGTAGCCATGCTCCCGCAATCGGAAATCACGGACGGAGACAAATACTGCCGACAAACTTGGCAACTTATGCAGTTATTATCCCGTCATTTCGCTGACCATTTCGAAAAACATTATCTTCCTACGCTACAACTTCGCTCAAAGTGGTTTGCACAGCAAGTAAACGTCAGCGCCGGAGACATGGTCCTTATTGTGGAATCAGATCTTCCACGTAAGAGGTGGCAGACAGGTCGTATCATCGAGACTCATATATCCGATGATGGTTTAGTGCGATCGGTAGAACTCGTCATCATGAGATGTAACTTTAAGAAACCTGGAATTGTATTCGAAACACAACAACTTAATCGCCCAGTTGGTCGTTTATGTTTACTGGAAAGAGACCGAGAGTTATCCGGAAACTATGGAAGGCAAGATACTCTTCCCATGACCACCTCCCTAATCCAACAAACATCTAGGGACTCCCCAACATAACAGCGTCTGGAGTGGGTGTGTGACTACATTATTTTATATATTTTTTTATTATTTTTATATTTATGTATGTATTATTACGTAATTTTATTATTATAATCGTTTTCTTTAATTTTATTTAGTAGAATAATATTTTAACGATTATTCAGTAGATTAGTGCAATATATATTCGTGTTTATTACTTAATTACTTAGCATAATATATTTCGTTTAATGGCGAGAAATAATTCATTCTCTCATTCCTTACTGTCCGTATCATACTATAAATACATGACTACAGTAAGATGAAATGTCTGTACTTATTAAAAGTACAATACCGCCCCTACTATACTCAAGTATTATGGGTAAGTAGATTATTAGGAATGCATATTTCAGATCCTCGTGTCTCGGCTCAACCAAGCTCTGGGTAGACCTTGGAAACGACTTGCCTCTTCTCACTGACATTGCTTCTTGCAATATTGCTCTCATGCCGTATATTAAATAATACATATAGTAGAATGATGTCCATTTAACAGTAGCGTTAAAACGCAAAATAAATCTGTTAAACCCTTTGACCATCTGCAATTCTAGTCGATTAAGATGAGTTTTCCATTTCGAATTCGTTTAGCCAGCACATCGAATGATATGCACCCATCAACCAACCTCAAACTTATATTACTGTTGACAACACTAAAAGACATCGCAATCCGCTATTCTATAATGCGTGGTATATAAAGCTTAGGGGCGGGCGCTTTACGATCCAAATGTGTTTTATAATGGCCGTAAGGTAGACTTTCATTAGTCGATGTGTAATATCTTTTATCTTCCCACAGTGTTAGCGATTTTTTTCTTTGTGAAACGGTGTATATTTTTCGTCTTTGTCTGTATTCGTAATGCTCGCTAACCTCGTTATATACTTTTAAATATGATTCGTGGGAGAGTTTCTTTTTTATAACCATTTTTCCTACGCCTTTAGCAGCACATTTTGGAACTGACCCCCCACGAAAGCTATAACATTTTGGTCTAAGTAAAATAACCTGGTCAAACGGGATAGACTTCCCTTCATCCTTTAAATATCTATATTTCCCTTTCTGTTCTACTGTATACAACGGATGTGTAATAGGATAATTTGAACAGTCTAAAACTTTTTTTGATTGTAACGCAGATAAAAATTGGTGTTGGGATAAACCAACACACTGTAAAAAAAAAGAATCCGTGTCCCCACCTAACAAATTTATACTACAATTTAATTTGGCTTCCAGGGGCTTTAATTTCTCGTAGAAGAAACTGTAATAATCTAACTTCGACAGGTCCAATACAGCTTGGCCTAAAAGAATAGGTTTATACAAACAAACCGCAGTCTTAGATAGGACGTGACCTGATAATGAATCAGTGAACATAATTAAATTTTCGTGATTCGGCTTGGATAATAATAAGTCACATTTCTCGATTGAATTACATAAGCGAAATGAGACACGGTCCCGTATATTCTCCATGCTTTTCCCGAAAAGCGCGTTATTTGTTCCTTTGTGAAACTTATCATAAAAGTCATTGCTTGCTATTTTTCTTTGCTGGGTGTTATATTCAATAAAATCCTTAAAAATGTAACCTTGCTTAAATCTAATAAGTTTATGAACTTTAATCAAGCGCATACCATGATGAATATAAAAGCGCAATAATTTTAGATGCACACCGTACTCATACTTATCAAATTGGGTTAACATCAATTTTTTTGCTGGGCTATTGAAAATTTTATGACCATTATAATGTCGCCAAAGACTTTTCATGTGTGGACTAAGATACCTACTATCGAGTTTAACATGCTCCGGTGCAAATGGAAGCTCGGCTGTGGCATCATGAATAGTCATTGGGTATTCAAGGTCTACAACTGCAAAGTATCCATATATTTCGTCAATTTCCAGACTCATGATATCGACACTATCAACATCCAACCATTCAAAGTCAGAATAAGGAAGTTTCTCCGACAAAGAACCGCTATATAAACTGTTGAAATCTAAATTATATAAATGAGCTTCGGGTTTATTAGGGTCGTATGTTTCTGTGCCTGGTATATTCGCATTTGCCATATGAAGGTTGGTGTAAGAAACTCCACCCCTAATGGAATTTTCGAATGTTAAATACATTTCATGGTCTGCAAGTAGACGAATATGTGACTTGGAAAATCTCAAAGCCGCGTCCCAACTAACCCCTGCCATCATGTAATAGTTCGAGACCTCAAGCGAATAATGTTTAGTACAATATGCGCGAAAATTTTCAAAAATATCGGCTAGCAGCAACACGTCAAGATGTAAGTAAGCTTCCAAATAATCAAAAAGTGTCTCACATTGAAATTGTTCCCACGAAAGATGAGCAAATGTATATTCTTCAGGGCTAATAGATGATAATGTTAATTCACTGTAAAACTCTTTTGGATGTGGTAATTTAGTATCCCCCACGTAAGGAAAAACTGACTTACGGCGTAAAATTTCGTTGGTAACATTTGGATATAATTTTCTCATTTGCTTCACAGTGTGCGGAATAACGGTTGTTAAATCTGACACATCTTTTGTCAAAAACCCAGCCAAAGCAGAAAGGGAAAATCCCATAAACAAACGCGAATGAATCAATAAACTGTATAGTTATTGATTTGCTGGTTGGAAGCCCTCTTACGTCCTTTTCTGGAATAGCATAACCAAGCACGCTAAGTGCTTCTGACATTGGAATATCGATGCGGAGTGAGATATATCTTTCAGTATTTTTTGCAATGGTTTCAATGTTCCAATTTTTATATTTACTACCGGCAAACCCTTTTTGTAAAATTAAATGTGAATCATAAAAAAAAAAATTATGACAGACAACTGGGAATAGGTGACGTTTAACACTTAATTCTTTATTACAGGAAATACACGCCGCACCAATGAAAGCCCCGTTGTAATGGTTGTGATGCATCACACTTGGATTTATATCTTCCCGAAAAAATGATTTACAATTAAAGCAATTTGTGGTACGCATATAAGCTTGGTATTGTGTGTGATCCAGGTGTTTGGGGTGGTGTGTGTTAAAGGTAGACCATTCATAACACTTAAATAAATCAAAAACCAGACTATCAATAAAATTCTGTACCGAGTTATTATCGATATTTTGTCTAAATGTAGACAAAAAATAATTTGGGGGGTTAATTAATTCGGTATTGGGGACAATCAAATATGAAACGGCCGACGGGAGATGTTCGGCTATATAATAATAATAATAATAATAATAATAATATTGGTTATTTATATAGCGCTTTATTATGCTCGGCATACTCAAAGCGCTTTTATTATCATTACCCCAGCAAAGCCAGGTTCCCATTATACCGCTGGGTTGACGTAGGCACTAATGTCTAAAGTGTCTTGCCTAGGGACACAACAGTGCGAAATTTCTATGATAATATATAATATATATAATAATTCTCTATATAATATTTTTTTACATTATTTGTTGGGGCTAGTACCACTTCGAAATCCATATATACTATGAAAGGTGTACTCACAGACTTATAGTAATTAGTAAAACGTAAATTCAGTTTAGATGGCATCTCCTCTATTTGGCGCCCGCCTTGCCAACACCCTAATCTATGGCGTTCTAACGCATTTGGACTGTAGAAACCGCGAATACACCGCTCACAACGATGGCAATGATTGTTGCTATTGCCTTCCCCACGACCATTAAATAATATATTTAAGTTAGAAACCCCGACGATGTGATTTGTTGAGGTTAAATTTTGACGTTCAATAAGCAATAAATTTAGCAATCTTTTCCATGATTTCCATGAGTTTCCATGATAGGGTAGAATCTAATTCGCTTAAATTAAAAAACCCAAAATACTGATTATAAGAACTTTGGCGTGAAACATGGCGCAGTGTGTGATCATCCGATATATGTTTTGAAAATTTTGCTGTCAGGACCGCCCACTTAAAACATTCACCTTCATTACACGGTACATTTATTATACAATGTTTATTTTTTAATTTTGTCGGGATTGATTGGTTGGCATCACCGCTATGTCCAAAACGATATACCGATCGCAAGTATGAGGCAATAGTAAGTTTGATGCGCGATAGAGTTACAAGTTTCCAGCCGCTACCCCGCCTAATAAATTGCAATATTTTTTCACCGATATGGGAAATGACTGTGTAGTACCATTCGTCAAAATCCGAGCTATTTTCAATATAATTATCTGTACCGATCGAAGTAAAATGGAATTCTTCTTGTAGAGTATAATTAGCATCATCACGTTCCATTATCACTGAAGCAATTACCCACACTTTATAAAACATTTCAATAAAAGCTGATGCCGCCGTGTTAAAAGCGCGCGAAGCATATAACCCCATATAATTTAAATAATTCGGCACATCTGGATACATCTCATTAGATGACACATTATGGGTATATTCCTGAACGCGTGATTCGTGACATGTTTTTGAGAGATGAAAACCTTCGTTGGGTGTATCTGAGCTGTTTGTAATGCTTACAGGCGAACCAACGTTGAGATCCGGTTGAAATGTCGGTTCTGATTGTTTTTGGTTATGTTTGCGTTTGCGGGAATTGTAATGGTTTTGATGGCAACTATGTTCGATATATGAATCGAAGTTTTCAAAATCATCAGAGCATGTCGGGCAGGATAGCGTGTAACCGCAGTAGGTGTAATTCGGACGAGACAACCCGCAACATCTATTACTGTTAAATATTGCTATTCTTTCAGAAGTAGTTCGGCAATTACAATTATCGCAAACATACCCATCGAAATGTGTGCGTAAATGCCGTAAATAATTTTTCTTAAGTATAGTACAACCGCAAAAAACGCAATTAATCTCCATCATTATAATTATTATTATTACGATTATAATATATTTATTAACGTAGGTACAGAAAACATATTTACAATATGCCGATGAAAGAGATGCGGCAGATTTTATGTAGATAAATATATCCAATACCCAGTCAACCAGCCACCCGCGCTAGAAACCGTTTAACCAACCAAAATTTACTGAACTGACATTATCCTATTTATATGCTCTATTAACTATGTTGTATAATCGCGTGTAAGAGTATTGAAATAGTATTGGCATGTGTCACCACCCGAGTTTGGTGTTATGCGTTTAATGTCACATATTTAATATGTGTGGTGAAATGCTGAATTAATCTCTTCCCCATACGGCGTTAAATTCGTCGGTAAAAGCCCAAAATAATCATCCGAATAAATATTAGAAACGTAGAGTATTGCCGCATTACATTGTTGGCATATAAGCTGGCATATTTTATCGCCCGATGTTACAACGTATTCCTTAGATGTGTTGTTAATCAATATAATTACAAGTTGATCTATATTACCGCGCGCGACACTGGAATCGACCGCACATTCTGCAACATCAATGCCAATTTTTGTCAAGCTAAAAGTCGGTGTAATTCTTCCAAAATAATTGGCGGGTAAATATATTTTAACACCCGTCTCAATTAACATTCGTGAGTGCGGCTCTATTGTTCTATTCACGGCGCTATATATATCAATCCCAGCTGGACTATATGAACCGCATACAGGCGCCCGAGCTGCCGGGCTTAACAATTCAATTTTAATTGGAATAATTGAATTAGGACCGCGGTAACTATTTTCAGCTTGTATTATTGGAAACATTTTTTCATTACGGCGTATTTTACCTAAAAAAATTCCGAAAAGAAAGGTAACAATGAATAATATATTTGAAAAAATGATCTTATCTATAGACTCAAGCTGCCCTAGTATTGTCATGTCGCTTAATCAATAATATTTTGACCAATGGGTATATTTATAATGGGTGTGTCTTTAAAACGTCGTTCGCGCGCCGCAATCGTTCGTTTTTAGTAAATGATTACAGAAAAATATCTATCGGGAGAGAAAGTTTGCGATGCCAACATTAAATTAAATTCGCTCATGCTTAAAATTATGAAACTTCTAAGAAGCTACACAGTTAATACAGTTGACGTCAATCAATTTAACCGTGAGTAATATTCTGTGGAATTTCAGGGGTGTGTCTATAAAAATTTATATAGACCGCATTAATCGCCACCGCAAGCTGTTACCACTTACGTCAACCAATTTAAGCGTAAATAAATATTTCCCTTGAAATTTATAGGAAGTTTTTCAAAAAAAAATTCTCTCAGGACAATAGCGATTAATCCGGTTGAGTGGTTAAAATATACCCGTTTTCCCGATAGCCCATCATTATATTATAAATACGTCGTAAAATACTTTATTTCGTCATTCGGGTTAATTCATTCATTATCATATTTTTCGCACATTGTATAGCGCGATATTATTGTATTTTTACACTTAATTATTAATATTTCGCAAAATTTGTTGATGGAATCTGTGAAACCATCACAACCAAAAATGATGTCATTAAGCGGTAGCTCTACTGATAGTGCGCCCGCCCCATACGTATCGGTGATTACAGGTAAGAGTGTGTGGGGCCTCGAGTGTTTGGGGGAAGGAATAGAAATAAAAGCATTTAACGGGAAATACGTTCGATTCAACCGTTGGGGTGATACCAAAGGACGCAACGTCGTGCAAGATTCGGTAAGTCTTACTTACCAGAACATAAGATTCCTGTTTGACTTCCTCAATTATAATAAAATAGCCATTGAATATTACAAGGAATACACCCGAGGCAATTTGCTTATAACACCAATAAATCATGCGTACTTACGCATTGGGAAAAACGGCGCATCAATTTTTATCTCGCGAAAAATTCTAGATGTCTTACAAAGCATCTACGGCAAAGTCGTTCTTTCCCGTATTGAACCAAAAAAGAAGGAAATTCATGATGAGAATTTTATGGAGTTCGAAGATTGTGGGTACATTGGATATATCTACGACTTTGAAGGGCAACGATTTGTCGGCGTTTGGGAAGCGGATGATATAGGTAGACAGCGGAAGGGTGTTCTATATTACGATGGGTTGAATCTCAGAGTGGTTGAATTCTGTTTGCTCGACTTTAACATAGATAAGAATGTTAACGAGAATATCGATGAGGTTAGTATGAGGTACACATCCACCATTAACAAAAACGGGATATATTTGTCCCACAACTTCGACACCAAGGTTATTTTCATCCCTCGAAACAACACAAATGTCAAGATAATTAAGCAATTACAGAAGTACGCGGACCGCGATATTCCGTCTGGGTGTGAGTTTCTACCGATTAAAAAGTTAGTTGTTGAGGCTGCGATTGATGAATTAGTGGACGAGGAACTAATGAAAGTGGTAATGCCGAACAACGCTAGTCAGCTGAAGACGTCCGAAGCAGTAAAAGTCACTGCTAAGAAAATGGATGAGAAAAAAATCTGGTTGCCCGCGATTGCAGAAAATGAACGGGTAGACGGCGCTGAAAAAAAGAATGATTATAAGGATATTGATACCCTCATTGGGGGTGCGAGCGCTCAGATGAAGATGAAAACACCTAAAGCCATGAAAGAACAAGCGCTTAAGCGAAAAATTGATCTCATCGTGAATAAAACACCTAGCTATGAGTATGAAGATATCAGCGACTTTGAAGAGGACATTGTCAATGATACGGATGATGGTGAAGACATTTTCAATGAAATCGAGACTAATGGGCAACCTCAAATAAAGAAGAATAAACATTCAGTGTGAATCTTCGAGCGGTAGAAACTTTATTATATAAATAGACCATGTTCGTAGGCGGTGTCGCTGCAACGAGCCAGGCACGGTTAAATTATTATTATTATTATTTTGTGGTGGTAAATTATTTGTTGGTATAATGAATTATCGATGGAAATAAATATTATATAAATTTATTTATTTACAGTATTATACATTATTATACACATATTTATTTATTTATTACTTTATTTTATTTATTATATGCGGATATGTTGGGGGAAAATGAGCTTGTGGTCGATGAGGTGGATATGGATGTGGAGGAAGAGGTGGAAGAGGAGGAAGATGAGGATGTGGCGGCTGAAATAGCGAAGGAGAATGAAGAAATATTGGTGGCTATGTATGCGAGGGAGAAAGAAGAAGCGCGGTTGGAGAGGTTATTAAATCCAAGAAACGAGTGGGAGGAGTTAGAGAAGAAGCATTATTTGGAAGAAGAGGCGAGAAAGAACAGCGCGTGGGGGGAAGATTGGACATTGGAGATGGAGGCGGAGGGGGATAGGAGAGCGCGGGAGGCGGAGAGATGTGCGCGGGAGAATGCAATGGAGGGGGAAATCGAAATGTTGCGGGGAATGTTGGGGATGTTGGGTGGTGGTGGTGAAGGTGATGATGTGGAGGATGAAGAAGAAGATTGGGTAGATGACGATAGTGGAATAAGTGGGTGAGGTGGTGGGAGAAATTTTAAAATAGTAATGGTGATGGATTTAAGTAAAATAATCAAATTAAAAATAATATTATAAATACTATAACCTTACACCCAATTCGCGGCTCGCCCCACAACTTGTTGCTTAGCGATATTGGGTTTTACCTATTGCGGTTCAAGGTCAAACGCCAACCGGTAGACACGAATTAATTAAATTACTTCCGTCTGCGGACTGGCCTTATACCACATATGTCACATATACACAGTGGTGACATATGTTACATATACACAATGGTAACCATAGTAAGTGGGTGGGGCAACACAATGGTAATCATAGTAAGTAGGCGGGGCAAGAGCCGTTCGGCAAATTCTTTAACATGGTAGACTATGGCAGACGCGGTTTTATTTCAGCTGTTTATCATACTACTACTTCCCAACTTTATGGGGTTGGTGAGCGGAATTGAATCCGCTCACACTCCCCCCCATGCTATCTTCCCAGTGAGAAGATAGCATCACCAACGAGTGCGCTTCAATTCCGCTGGAACCCGATCTATTATCGGGTGTGGGGTGGAGTCCTCTTTCTCGGAGTCGGCTTTCCAGGCCGCTCCCCCTGGGTGTGATATTGCTACCCTCTCTTAGTGCAACTTCACCTATGTTGCACCAAGACATCTGGCGTCTCGGTATGAGACAATTGCGGATTTCTCTCACACAATTTTATCCCCTCTCCACTCTAACTGACTTTAACTCTCGGACCTCTTTGTCCCTCATTCTGCCTCTTACTCCTCCCCCACACTTGAATTGCACTCGTATTCTCTCCACGCCTTCTATACTCAACCCTTGTCTACTTTTAACTCATTCACTCCTGACGAGCCTTATCCTCCCCTTCTGTGCCGTCGCACTTAAGAAGTGTCAAGTCATCTAGTGTCTCATCCTGTCATAGTCAATTGGTCCCCAGTCCCAGTAGCTAATTGGAAAAAGTTACATGAATATAGTACTTACTTTGGTTATATTGGTTATATGATTATATTCTATTCTAATGATTATTACATACGTACATAGTAATTGCACTTTTAATTAAATTTGCACTTAGGAGTTCGTATTACTTCACATGTGGTGCCTTCCAGGCATCTCCACATCTCCCCCTCTAAGTTCTAGTTCGCTCCTCCCGACTTTGGGAACCATCTCAATTCCTTCCCTCTGTCGTCCTCCTCCCTCGGTCGCTTCCTGGTTGTTGCCGCTCCCTTGTTCTTATCCCCTTTAAGGTTCCTGATCCTTGCCGTCACTTCTCTACTGATTCCCGTCGTCGACTCCTTGGGCGCTGGTGTTATAAGCTCCCGGTATCGCTTTGCGGGCGGCCCTTCCGAAAGGCCCTGTTGTTTCCCCCTAGTAGCGTCCCACAGGATCACCTTCATAGCCCGCGGCACATGCTCCGTCAAGATATCTCTGAACTCTCCCCGGTTCTCTGGTGTCCACCTGTCTAAATACCTCTGTGTATTTATCACTCCGGCATACGACGCCGCTGTTGACACTTCCTGATAAGTAAACGGAAGTCTCCGTTTAATGATTTCCAGGTGGGCCTCCTGGTTGATATTAAAGAAGCCCCACCGGAATTCCTGGGCCTTCATCCGCTGCTGTGTCATGGCGCCGACGTCGGCCCACTCTTCGAAGATCTTAAACTTCTCCTCGTCATCCATCCAGTCGCACTGGCGTCCGTAGTGCCCCCGGAAGTTGCACTTAGAACACCGGTTGTGCAACCGTGGACACGCCCCCATCCTAAGACTCGACTCGCGGCAGTAGAGGCAACTCGTCCCCTTCTGGAATTGGTACAAGCAGCTCCTTTCCTGGTAAGTTTGCCTCCCGCATTAATCGCAGCCGAGTACCAATTCCTCCCGCCCCACATCGTCTTTCGTCCCAAGCGATCTCCTCGGTCTATGGAGTCGCTGGTAATCGAACTTCTGGATGTTAGCGTCCCTGTCCATATCTATCTCCTCGCCTCGCCTGGGCATCGTCTCTCCGAATACTACCCGTGGTGTCGTTCCCGGTTGCACACCCAACCTGATGGTGCTCCCCGTGAAATCCATTGCCGGTTCCTCATGCACCCAGGCCCGCTTGCCTGGTCTATCCCAGAAGGCCCTCACCCCGCTGGCCGTCACCACTCTCCCGCCAACCCAGTCCGTGTCCGAGTGGCCGATTCTCCCGATGGGCGGCATCTCTCCGAACTCGTTGTCATCCTCGTCCTCCTCTGGGAGTGGCTCCAAACCCGGTATCCCGGTGGATCCACTGTGTCCCTTCCCACCTTGACTCTCGCCCGTGACTCTCCATCCTTCCAGCTCCAATGGCCTTCTCTCCGCGAAATCGCCCTTGGCGCCCGCTGGTATGGGAGTCGTTTGCAATCCCGATGTCGACTGTTTCGGTGATCCTACCGTCCACCCCAATTCTCACCCTAGAGACTCGCCCGAACTCCCTGATATCCAGTGTAGATCGTCCAAGGCCCCCTGTTCCTCGAACCCGTAGCCCTCTCCTCTAGCTTCTGCCTCCCTTTCTTCTGCCTCCTTCCTTTCTCGTCTAGCGATTTCTTCCAATCGCTTCGCCTCTCGTCTATCCACCTCTAGCTGCTCCCACCTCTGATATGGTGTATCCACCTCCCTGTCTACTAGATATCGGCAGCTATAATATACCGACTCGCCCTTCAGCCCCGGGTGGTCTACCAGACACTCGAAAGCCACTTTGAAGGCTCTTCTGTAGTTCAGGGGTGATCCCGATAGCAGAAATGCCATTGGTTCTCTTTCGATAACCACGGTCATGAATAGGTTTAGCAAACCTATCATTATCCAGTCCTCCTGCAGGATATATCGCTTCTGATATATCTTTATCGCTCCTCTCCGGAATTGATACACCTCTTGCTTCCCCGGTCTCACTCCCCACTTCAGCGAGTTCGCCAACTCCTCTCCGTACTCCTCCCTGAATTTACCCTAGTCTGGCTTGTGGCATACGAGCCCCATTAACTGGCCCATCGCCACCGCTCCACAATGACCCGCGTTCTCCACTAGTCCCAACCCGGCTGGCGCTGTCATAGCCATGTAGACCGCTTGCATGTCCAGGAGGTTGGGGGTCTCCGGACTGATGATCCTCTCCACATTGTTGCGGATCGCCGATCCCACCTTTGTCGTCGACTTCTCTCTTACTAGGCTCTGCACCGCCTTTGGCAACCGGTTTAACTTCGGCCCGTTCTTCTTCCCATACGTTCCCAGATCGAACAGGAATATATCCCCATTTGGTGCGGCCAAATGTAGGAGTATGGTTCTGGCCGACCCCGCCGACCCTCTTCTCGAACCTTCCTTGTCTTCCACAGTCCCCTCATCGTCTAGGACCATGTATCCTCCCCTGCTGACGGACTCTACGAACCTCTTCCAGTCCTTTCTCGGTGGTTCCTTTGGATACTTCGGTATCCTGAACTTCGCCTCGTCTCCCTTTACCACGTAGTGGAAATCCTCGAAGATCGCGTTGTCTAGCGACGGTGTCCCGTAGGTCCCGACCAGCTGCTGTTCGTGCACCTCCCTGAAATGGTCCTGCAGCGATCGCGCCTTGTGACCCTTCTCTAACCGCTCGTAGTATCCCCTCGTCTTCTCTTCCAGATGCCTTTCGGTGAAATCCACCAGTATCTCCTTTCCTCCCAACTCCGCCTTTCTCTTTCTGACAAGTTTCTCCGCCATTTCGAACTCCCCCTATCGCTCACCTATAAGGTGGGGCCTTACCAAGGCACAATATAAGTGAGTGATGTAGTTAGGATGGTCTGTATTGTCCGATAATGGCCTATCTCTCTCTGAAATGCTAGGTTATTGGCTAATTTCCTTATTTTTATTTCCTAAAGTGCCAAATTTCCTAAATTCCCTAATTTTGTCAGTTACTTTAATTATGTTCTAGAATATCCTGCCTACTGTTACCATAATTTGTCTAATTTTGATTTTAATATTTATTTAATCCTACAACTGTGCTATCAGTATCTATTAATGGATAATTTATTCTCTTAATCCATATTCTGGCCTACTCTACGGGCTGTGCAGTACAGTAGTATGTCTCGTGTGGCCTACACGATCTGTCCTGCTGTACCCACGTGCCCCCCTCTCTCTACTCACTACTAACTCTACTAACTTTCTAACTAATTTCTACTAACTCTTACTACCAACGGTACTACACGTACCCTCTTACTACCAACTCTTGCTACTAACGGTACTACATGTACCCTCTTACTAACTCTTCTACTAACTCTTACTAACGGTACTACATACCCTCTTTCTAACTAACTCCACTAACTCTTACTAACGGTACTACGTACCCTCTTACTAACTAACTCCACTAACTCTTACTAATGGTACTACATACCCTCTTACTAGCTAACTCTACTAACTCTTACTAACGGTACTATGTACCCTCTTACTAACTAACTCCACTAACTCTTACTAATGGTACTACGTACCCTCTCACTAACTAACTCCACTAACTCTTACTAATGGTACTACATACCCTCTTACTACTCTTACTAACTTCTATCTGCCTACTTACTTACTACGTACCTACTGTGTACTATTACTTTCCTTTCTCATACTTTCTTTCTCTATTATTTTTATTATTTTATTTTTTTTATATTTTGTGTGGGAAGGGCGTCTCGCCCTCAATCCCACCCCCCTCAGTCCAACACTTGGACGACTAAACACTAAGGTGCGCCCTCTAGTACGTAGGCCATACTTCCTACCGCACTTCTATGGATCCAACTCTTCCATCTTCGCCCCCCTTCAGTCCAACTTATTGGACGACTCAGCGACCTATGGGTGATTCTTCCAGCAGGCAACACTCCCACTGCCCCCTGTAGGTCCTCTAATTCTCTGCCCCATTCTCCTTGTCAATTCCAGGTCTCTTGGAATTGACCTTCCCTTCTCTCCTGTCTTTAAATTTGGTAAGTGCTGCCTGTCTGTATTACTGATCTCCTCGTGGTCATCCCCTGGCGGTAAAGTGCCACCCTTCAACTTGTCGTTTGGCGGTATAATGCCGCCCCTGTTGTCATTCTTACTCTTACATGCTACCTCTGCTGGCCTCCCCCTTAATATGTGCGCTGGCATTAAAGGCCTCGATGACCCCCATTCGTCCTTCAGTATACAAGATGTCTGCCCACGTAATCCCCCCTCGCACTCTGCCAGTCCCGTGTGCGTGTGCAATACGCCTCCTTCTACTTTCCTGGCTCCTTTGTTACGTTTACTCATGGGCTTCACTGCCCCTGGTCTAATCCTCTCACATCCTCTTCCTTTCCATCTTGTCTTCTTACTCGACTTCCCCCTTTTCGGTATCCCTCTCAATCGGACCGGCGTCTCCTCCGGATACTCCACCGGACACTACTCCGGGCTGTCCCCCGGACACCTCGCCGTCCACTCCTCCTTACCCTCACACCGATACTTGCCAGGAACATCCTTGTTCCATCCCATCGCCTCTAGGTCTTCTGCATCCAAGCCATTCTCCTCTGCCCACTCTCTTGGCGTTGCTTCCACTTCTGGCTGTCTCCCCCTATCGCTCGTCTCTGGTTTCTCCTCTACCTCCTCAACAGTCCCTGGCACCATGCACCCTGAAGTCTCGGATACACTGAATGGTATATTGGTTTTGATTGGGCCGCTCAGTGTCCACCCGAATGGTGTTAAAATTGCCACCGGGTCACACTGTCTGTCTTCGCCAAAGACCGTCTGCATTCTCTCGTGGGCCGTCGGGCAGTCCATTCCTACTATAATGGATACCTTCCTAACATCCACCTCTGGTATTGAGAAGTCGATATTGTCCAGGAATCTATATTGTTAGACCTCGATGTTGGTTGGTCGCCTGGCGTTGATATTTATCGATTCTATCACCTGGATGGGGTCGATGGTCGCCCCATAGTCGCATCCCGGTGCTATCGCTGCTATCCCGCACCGTCCAGTCCTTATCTCCAGGACCTCATCTATGCTGGAGATGGTTGTTACCGCCATTCTACTTGGCCTCGTCTTCAATCCTATCTCTTCGGCCACCCAATTCTCGACCAATGTGAAGGCTGCTCCACTGTCGACCAGCATCAGCGTGGTTACTGATCGATCGCCTTCTCCGATCACTAGGTACTACCCCGAGTAGTACCGTTCCTCTCTTCTTCGCCCCTACGGTGCTTGTCGCCATTGTCTGTCCTTTGCCTTGACCGAACTTAATTGGTGTTTCCTTGCATTGGTTAGCTCTATGTCCACCCGTCACACATCGAGGACAGACTTCGTTCCTCCTCGCGTATTCTATCTGATCTTCTCTGGGTAGTGCTTGCCAATATCTGCAGTTCATGGTCTGATAAAGTGTGTTCGTGTGTAATTGGCATTTGTTGTTTGGGTTATAGCCATCCTTATATAGTGCGCTGCGTATCGCACTCGCGTTCGTACCTAGATCTCTACTATTCTTATTGTTTGGGTTCAGCCTACTGGGCGTGTTGGGGTTATGTTTATTTTTTGTGTTGTTATTTTTCCCCTGTCCGCTCCATGGTGTAGCCCTACCCCCGGCTACATGTGGACTAGCAGTCCCCTGCGTCGTCGCGTATGGCAGCGATTGTCTGAGCTTTGGCAATGCGTTCGCCGTGCTGTGTTCTGGTTTCGGCCTGTTGTATTCGGTCTTTGGCCCCTTCCCCAGACTATCCTCACTATAGACTGGATCTGTGATCAATTCGGCTTCGTAGTTGAGGAAGCTCGACATTTCTTCTAGGCCCGGTTCCGCACCCTTCTTCTCTCGGGTGGAGAAAGCAATTTTTCTCACTAACTAACTCCACTAACTCTTACTAATGGTACTACATACCCTCTTACTACTCTTACTAACTTCTATCTGCCTACTTACTTACTACGTACCTACTGTGTACTATTACTTTCCTTTCTCATACTTTCTTTCTCTATTATTTTTATTATTTTATTTTTTTTATATTTTGTGTGGGAAGGGCGTCTCGCCCTCAATCCCACCCCCCTCAGTCCAACACTTGGACGACTAAACACTAAGGTGCGCCCTCTAGTACGTAGGCCATACTTCCTACCGCACTTCTATGGATCCAACTCTTCCATCTTCGCCCCCCTTCAGTCCAACTTATTGGACGACTCAGCGACCTAAGGGTGATTCTTCCAGCAGGCAACACTCCCACTGCCCCCTGTAGGTCCTCTAATTCTCTGCCCCATTCTCCTTGTCAATTCCAGGTCTCTTGGAATTGACCTTCCCTTCTCTCCTGTCTTTAAATTTGGTAAGTGCTGCCTGTCTGTATTACTGATCTCCTCGTGGTCATCCCCTGGCGGCAAAGTGCCACCCTTCAACTTGTCGTTTGGCGGTATAATGCCGCCCCTGTTGTCATTCTTACTCTTACATGCTACCTCTGCTGGACTCCCCCTTAATATGTGCGCTGGCATTAAAGGCCTCGATGACCCCCATTCGTCCTTCGGTATACAAGATGTCTGCCCACGTAATCCCCCCTCGCACTCTGCCAGTCCCGTGTGCGTGTGCAATACGCCTCCTTCTACATTCCTGGCTCCTTTGTTACGTTTACTCATGGGCTTCACTGCCCCTGGTCTAATCCTCTCACATCCTCTTCCTTTCCATCTTGTCTTCTTACTCGACTTCCCCCTTTTCGGTATCCCTCTCAATCGGACCGGCGTCTCCTCCGGATACTCCACCGGACACTACTCCAGGCTGTCCCCCGGACACCTCGCCGTCCACTCCTCCTTACCCTCACACCGATACTTGCCAGGAACATCCTTGTTCCATCCCATCGCCTCTAGGTCTTCTGCATCCAAGCCATTCTCCTCTGCCCACTCTCTTGGCGTTGCTTCCACTTCTGGCTGTCTCCCCCTATCGCTCGTCTCTGGTTTCTCCTCTACCTCCTCAACAGTCCCTGGCACCATGCACCCTGAAGTCTCGGATACACTGAATGGTATATTGGTTTTGATTGGGCCGCTCAGTGTCCACCCGAATGGTGTTAAAATTGCCACCGGGTCACACTGTCTGTCTTCGCCAAAGACCGTCTGCATTCTCTCGTGGGCCGTCGGGCAGTCCATTCCAACTATAATGGATACCTTCCTAACGTCCACCTCTGGTATTGAGAAGTCGATATTGTCCAGGAATCTATATTGTTAGACCTCGATGTTGGTTGGTCGCCTGGCGTTGATATTTATCGATTCTATCACCTGGATGGGGTCGATGGTCGCCCCATAGTCGCATCCCGGTGCTATCGCTGCTATCCCGCACCGTCCAGTCCTTATCTCCAGGACCTCATCTATGCTGGAGATGGTTGTTACCGCCATTCTACTTGGCCTCGTCTTCAATCCTATCTCTTCGGCCACCCAATTCTCGACCAATGTGAAGGCTGCTCCACTGTCGACCAGCATCAGCGTGGTTACTGATCGATCGCCTTCTCCGATCACTAGGTACTACCCCGAGTAGTACCGTTCCTCTCTTCTTCGCCCCTACGGTGCTTGTCGCCATTGTCTGTCCTTTGCCTTGACCGAACTTAATTGGTGTTTCCTTGCATTGGTTAGCTCTATGTCCACCCGTCACACATCGAGGACAGACTTCGTTCCTCCTCGCGTATTCTATCTGATCTTCTCTGGGTAGTGCTTGCCAATATCTGCAGTTCATGGTCTGATAAAGTGTGTTCGTGTGTAATTGGCATTTGTTGTTTGGGTTATAGCCATCCTTATATAGTGCGCTGCGTATCGCACTCGCGTTCGTACCTAGATCTCTACTATTCTTATTGTTTGGGTTCAGCCTACTGGGCGTGTTGGGGTTATGTTTATTTTTTGTGTTGTTATTTTTCCCCTGTCCGCTCCATGGTGTAGCCCTACCCCCGGCTACATGTGGACTAGCAGTCCCCTGCGTCGTCGCGTATGGCAGCGATTGTCTGAGCTTTGGCAATGCGTTCGCCGTGCTGTGTTCTGGTTTCGGCCTGTTGTATTCGGTCTTTGGCCCCTTCCCCAGACTATCCTCACTATAGACTGGATCTGTGATCAATTCGGCTTCGTAGTTGAGGAAGCTCGACATTTCTTCTAGGCCCGGTTCCGCACCCTTCTTCTCTCGGGTGGAGAAAGCAATTTTTCTCACTAACTAACTCCACTAACTCTTACTAATGGTACTACATACCCTCTTACTACTCTTACTAACTTCTATCTGCCTACTTACTTACTACGTACCTACTGTGTACTATTACTTTCCTTTCTCATACTTTCTTTCTCTATTATTCTTATTATTTTATTTTTTTTATATTTTGTGTGGGAAGGGCGTCTCGCCGCCCTCAATCCCACCCCCCTCAGTCCAACACTTGGACGACTAAACACTAAGGTGCGCCCTCTAGTAGGCCATACTTCCTAACGCACTTCTGCGCATCCAACTCTTCCATCTTCGCCCCCCCTTCAGTCCAACTTATTGGACGACTCAGCGACCTAAGGGTGATTCTTCCAGCAGGCAACACTCCCACTGCCCCCTGTAGGTCCTCTAATTCTCTGCCCCATTCTCCTTGTCAATTCCAGGTCCCTTGGAATTGACCTTCCCTTCTCTCCTGTCTTTAAATTTGGTAAGTGCTGCCTGTCTGTATTACTGATCTCCTCGTGGTCATCCCCTGGCGGCAAAGTGCCACCCTTCAACTTGTCATTTGGCGGTATAATGCCGCCCCTGTTGTCATTCTTACTCTTACATGCTACCTCTGCTGGCCTCCCCCTTAATATGTGCACTGGCATTAAAGGCCTCGATGACCCCCGTTCGTCCTTCGGTATACAAGATGTCTGCCCACGTAATCCCCCCTCGCACTCTGCCAGTCCCGTGTGCGTGTGCAATACGCCTCCTTCTACTTTCCTGGCTCCTTTGTTACGTTTACTCATGGGCTTCACTGCCCCTGGTCTAATCCTCTCACATCCTCTTCCTTTCCATCTTGTCTTCTTACTCGACTTCCCCCTTTTCGGTATCCCTCTCAATCGGACCGGCGTCTCCTCCGGATACTCCACCGGACACTACTCCGGGCTGTCCCCCGGACACCTCGCCGTCCACTCCTCCTTACCCTCACACCGATACTTGCCAGGAACATCCTTGTTCCATCCCATCGCCTCTAGGTCTTTTGCATCCAAGCCATTCTCCTCTGCCCACTCTCTTGGCGTTGCTTCCACTTCTAGCTGTCTCCCCCTATCGCTCGTCTCTGGTTTCTCCTCTACCTCCTCAACAGTCCCTGGCACCATGCACCCTGAAGTCTCGGATACACTGAATGGTATATTGGTTTTGATTGGGCCGCTCAGTGTCCACGCGAATGGTGTTAAAATTGCCACCGGGTCACACTGTCTGTCTTCGCCAAAGACCGTCTGCATTCTCTCGTGGGCCGTCGGGCAGTCCATTCCTACTATAATGGATACCTTCCTAACGTCCACCTCTGGTGTTGAGAAGTCGATATTGTCCAGGAATCTATATTGTTCGACCTCGATGTTGGTTGGTCGCCTGGCGTTGATATTTATCGATTCTATCACCTGGATGGGGTCGATGGTCGCCCCATAGTCGCATCCCGGTGCTATCGCTGCTATCCCGCACCGTCCAGTCCTTATCTCCAGGACCTCATCTATGCTGGAGATGGTTGTTACCGCCATTCTACTTGGCCTCGTCTTCAATCCTATCTCTTCGGCCACCCAAATCTCGACCAATGTGAAGGCTGCTCCACTGTCGACCAGCATCAGCGTGGTTACTGATCGATCGCCTTCTCCGATCACTAGGTACTACCCCGAGTAGTACCGTTCCTCTCTTCTTCGCCCCTATTGTGCTTGTCGCCATTGTCTGTCCTTTGCCTTGACCGAACTTAATTGGTGTTTCCTTGCATTGGTTAGCTCTATGTCCACCCGTCACACATCGAGGACAGACTTCGTTCCTCCTCGCGTATTCTATCTGATCTTCTCTGGGTAGTGCTTGCCAATATCTGCAGTTCATGGTCTGATAAAGTGTGTTCGTGTGAAATTGGCATTTGTTGTTTGGGTTATAGCCATCCTTATATAGTGCGCTGCGTATCGCACTCGCATTCGTACCTAGATCTCTACTATTCTTATTGTTTGGGTTCAGCCTACTGGGCGTGTTGGGGTTATGTTTATTTTTTGTGTTGTTATTTTCCCCTGTCCGCTCCATGGTGTAGCCCTACCCCCGGCTACATGTGGACTAGCAGTCCCCTGTGTCGTCGCGTATGGCAGCGATTGTCTGAGCTTTGGCAGTGCGTTCGCCGTGCTGTGTTCTGGTTTCGGCCTGTTGTATTCGGTCTTTGGCCCCTTCCCCAGACTATCCTCACTATAGACTGGATCTGTGATCAATTCGGCTTCGTAGTTGAGGAAGCTCGACATTTCTTCTAGGCCCGGTTCCGCACCCTTCTTCTCTCGGGTGGAGAAAGCAATTTTTCTCCACTTGTTGCGCAGCCAGATCGGCAGTGCCTGCGCTATCGTGGTGATGTTATTAGATGCGTTGAGTTCGTATGGCGCGTCTAGCGTTTTCAACTCGATTAGCGCCTTCTCGACTTTGTTTGCAAACGTCTTTATGCTAACGGGGTTATCCTGTAGGCCACCCGATGTTATACCTCTCAGGGTTTGCCGGATGATCTTGGCCGGGTGCCCGTACTCCCTGTTTAGCGCCCGTCATGCTGTCGTGAAGCCACCCTCGATGCCCTGGTACTGCCTCACGATGTTGTGGCCTCCTGTATACACCTGTAGATATTTTAGGCACTCCGCCTGCATCAGGTTCTTTGTCAATATTTAATTGCTGTACATGCGCCGAAATTGCAGGTATTCTTCCGGCCTACTTCCATCGAATTTAAATGGTTCTACAGGTGGTAGCTCGATTTTGGTCTTCAATGCATCGATTAATGTAGCCATTCCCACCGCCTGTGCTTCCAATGGGTTCGATGGATGCTGTACAGATTCTCCCATTGGGTGCAGTCTGCCCGTCCTGTCTGTTGCCCTCCTTTGCATCGGATATATTATTGGGGGTAACGGCCCCCTCCATATTTCCGTGTCGCAGGATCTGTTCTCGTCCAGGGGGTTCGATGTTCTTATTCCTGTTTGAGTATATTGTTGATATTGTGATGGGGGAATGTCACCCTGCCCCCCCCTCCCCCCCACCGGTATATTTGGTACTGGGGTTGATGTTAATATATTGGGGCCCATACACCTATCCGCAATAACTCTCCCCTCCCCTGGATATATGTTATGTCCCTGCATGCTATAGTCATACTGTTGTGCTGGTACCGGTATAGGCCTATACACTTCTGGCCTACCTACCGGTATGTACTCCGCGAATTCTGGGTTTAATCCCGTCATCCGCGCTGCCCTATCGCCTACATTATCTCTCCCAGCATGGCCTATAGTATGTGCAGTAAGGCCTAAAGTAGATCCTGCAGTCTATATGTGTCCCTCCGGACCGAAGTTTAACCTTCTCGAATAATCCAAGAAGTCTTCCCCGCTGCTGGTGGTCGCCCCATAGTCGCATCCCGGTGCTATCGCTGCTATCCCGCACCGTCCAGTCCTTATCTCCAGGACCTCATCTATGCTGGAGATGGTTGTTACCGCCATTCTACTTGGCCTCGTCTTCAATCCTATCTCTTCGGCCACCCAATTCTCGACCAATGTGAAGGCTGCTCCACTGTCGACCAGCATCAGCGTGGTTACTGATCGATCGCCTTCTCCGATCACTAGGTACTACCCCGAGTAGTACCGTTCCTCTCTTCTTCGCCCCTACGGTGCTTGTCGCCATTGTCTGTCCTTTGCCTTGACCGAACTTAATTGGTGTTTCCTTGCATTGGTTAGCTCTATGTCCACCCGTCACACATCGAGGACAGACTTCGTTCCTCCTCGCGTATTCTATCTGATCTTCTCTGGGTAGTGCTTGCCAATATCTGCAGTTCATGGTCTGATAAAGTGTGTTCGTGTGTAATTGGCATTTGTTGTTTGGGTTATAGCCATCCTTATATAGTGCGCTGCGTATCGCACTCGCGTTCGTACCTAGATCTCTACTATTCTTATTGTTTGGGTTCAGCCTACTGGGCGTGTTGGGGTTATGTTTATTTTTTGTGTTGTTATTTTTCCCCTGTCCGCTCCATGGTGTAGCCCTACCCCCGGCTACATGTGGACTAGCAGTCCCCTGCGTCGTCGCGTATGGCAGCGATTGTCTGAGCTTTGGCAATGCGTTCGCCGTGCTGTGTTCTGGTTTCGGCCTGTTGTATTCGGTCTTTGGCCCCTTCCCCAGACTATCCTCACTATAGACTGGATCTGTGATCAATTCGGCTTCGTAGTTGAGGAAGCTCGACATTTCTTCTAGGCCCGGTTCCGCACCCTTCTTCTCTCGGGTGGAGAAAGCAATTTTTCTCACTAACTAACTCCACTAACTCTTACTAATGGTACTACATACCCTCTTACTACTCTTACTAACTTCTATCTGCCTACTTACTTACTACGTACCTACTGTGTACTATTACTTTCCTTTCTCATACTTTCTTTCTCTATTATTTTTATTATTTTATTTTTTTTATATTTTGTGTGGGAAGGGCGTCTCGCCGCCCTCAATCCCACCCCCCTCAGTCCAACACTTGGACGACTAAACACTAAGGTGCGCCCTCTAGTAGGCCATACTTCCTAACGCACTTCTGCGGATCCAACTCTTCCATCTTCGCCCCCCCTTCAGTCCAACTTATTGGACGACTCAGCGACCTAAGGGTGATTCTTCCAGCAGGCAACACTCCCACTGCCCCCTGTAGGTCCTCTAATTCTCTGCCCCATTCTCCTTGTCAATTCCAGGTCCCTTGGAATTGACCTTCCCTTCTCTCCTGTCTTTAAATTTGGTAAGTGCTGCCTGTCTGTATTACTGATCTCCTCGTGGTCATCCCCTGGCGGCAAAGTGCCACCCTTCAACTTGTCATTTGGCGGTATAATGCCGCCCCTGTTGTCATTCTTACTCTTACATGCTACCTCTGCTGGCCTCCCCCTTAATATGTGCACTGGCATTAAAGGCCTCGATGACCCCCGTTCGTCCTTCGGTATACAAGATGTCTGCCCACGTAATCCCCCCTCGCACTCTGCCAGTCCCGTGTGCGTGTGCAATACGCCTCCTTCTACTTTCCTGGCTCCTTTGTTACGTTTACTCATGGGCTTCACTGCCCCTGGTCTAATCCTCTCACATCCTCTTCCTTTCCATCTTGTCTTCTTACTCGACTTCCCCCTTTTCGGTATCCCTCTCAATCGGACCGGCGTCTCCTCCGGATACTCCACCGGACACTACTCCGGGCTGTCCCCCGGACACCTCGCCGTCCACTCCTCCTTACCCTCACACCGATACTTGCCAGGAACATCCTTGTTCCATCCCATCGCCTCTAGGTCTTTTGCATCCAAGCCATTCTCCTCTGCCCACTCTCTTGGCGTTGCTTCCACTTCTAGCTGTCTCCCCCTATCGCTCGTCTCTGGTTTCTCCTCTACCTCCTCAACAGTCCCTGGCACCATGCACCCTGAAGTCTCGGATACACTGAATGGTATATTGGTTTTGATTGGGCCGCTCAGTGTCCACGCGAATGGTGTTAAAATTGCCACCGGGTCACACTGTCTGTCTTCGCCAAAGACCGTCTGCATTCTCTCGTGGGCCGTCGGGCAGTCCATTCCTACTATAATGGATACCTTCCTAACGTCCACCTCTGGTGTTGAGAAGTCGATATTGTCCAGGAATCTATATTGTTCGACCTCGATGTTGGTTGGTCGCCTGGCGTTGATATTTATCGATTCTATCACCTGGATGGGGTCGATGGTCGCCCCATAGTCGCATCCCGGTGCTATCGCTGCTATCCCGCACCGTCCAGTCCTTATCTCCAGGACCTCATCTATGCTGGAGATGGTTGTTACCGCCATTCTACTTGGCCTCGTCTTCAATCCTATCTCTTCGGCCACCCAAATCTCGACCAATGTGAAGGCTGCTCCACTGTCGACCAGCATCAGCGTGGTTACTGATCGATCGCCTTCTCCGATCACTAGGTACTACCCCGAGTAGTACCGTTCCTCTCTTCTTCGCCCCTATTGTGCTTGTCGCCATTGTCTGTCCTTTGCCTTGACCGAACTTAATTGGTGTTTCCTTGCATTGGTTAGCTCTATGTCCACCCGTCACACATCGAGGACAGACTTCGTTCCTCCTCGCGTATTCTATCTGATCTTCTCTGGGTAGTGCTTGCCAATATCTGCAGTTCATGGTCTGATAAAGTGTGTTCGTGTGAAATTGGCATTTGTTGTTTGGGTTATAGCCATCCTTATATAGTGCGCTGCGTATCGCACTCGCATTCGTACCTAGATCTCTACTATTCTTATTGTTTGGGTTCAGCCTACTGGGCGTGTTGGGGTTATGTTTATTTTTTGTGTTGTTATTTTCCCCTGTCCGCTCCATGGTGTAGCCCTACCCCCGGCTACATGTGGACTAGCAGTCCCCTGTGTCGTCGCGTATGGCAGCGATTGTCTGAGCTTTGGCAGTGCGTTCGCCGTGCTGTGTTCTGGTTTCGGCCTGTTGTATTCGGTCTTTGGCCCCTTCCCCAGACTATCCTCACTATAGACTGGATCTGTGATCAATTCGGCTTCGTAGTTGAGGAAGCTCGACATTTCTTCTAGGCCCGGTTCCGCACCCTTCTTCTCTCGGGTGGAGAAAGCAATTTTTCTCCACTTGTTGCGCAGCCAGATCGGCAGTGCCTGCGCTATCGTGGTGATGTTATTAGATGCGTTGAGTTCGTATGGCGCGTCTAGCGTTTTCAACTCGATTAGCGCCTTCTCGACTTTGTTTGCAAACGTCTTTATGCTAACGGGGTTATCCTGTAGGCCACCCGATGTTATACCTCTCAGGGTTTGCCGGATGATCTTGGCCGGGTGCCCGTACTCCCTGTTTAGCGCCCGTCATGCTGTCGTGAAGCCACCCTCGATGCCCTGGTACTGCCTCACGATGTTGTGGCCTCCTGTATACACCTGTAGATATTTTAGGCACTCCGCCTGCATCAGGTTCTTTGTCAATATTTAATTGCTGTACATGCGCCGAAATTGCAGGTATTCTTCCGGCCTACTTCCATCGAATTTAAATGGTTCTACAGGTGGTAGCTCGATTTTGGTCTTCAATGCATCGATTAATGTAGCCATTCCCACCGCCTGTGCTTCCAATGGGTTCGATGGATGCTGTACAGATTCTCCCATTGGGTGCAGTCTGCCCGTCCTGTCTGTTGCCCTCCTTTGCATCGGATATATTATTGGGGGTAACGGCCCCCTCCATATTTCCGTGTCGCAGGATCTGTTCTCGTCCAGGGGGTTCGATGTTCTTATTCCTGTTTGAGTATATTGTTGATATTGTGATGGGGGAATGTCACCCTGCCCCCCCCTCCCCCCCACCGGTATATTTGGTACTGGGGTTGATGTTAATATATTGGGGCCCATACACCTATCCGCAATAACTCTCCCCTCCCCTGGATATATGTTATGTCCCTGCATGCTATAGTCATACTGTTGTGCTGGTACCGGTATAGGCCTATACACTTCTGGCCTACCTACCGGTATGTACTCCGCGAATTCTGGGTTTAATCCCGTCATCCGCGCTGCCCTATCGCCTACATTATCTCTCCCAGCATGGCCTATAGTATGTGCAGTAAGG
>JAUCBJ010005065.1:0-23122 GCA_032718475.1 Nemertoderma westbladi
AAACCACAGATAATTTACCCTATTATTATCTACCAGGCTAAGTTTTGGTGGGAAGTGAATCCTTCTTCTAGCCAGTTTAAATGTAACAAAATATTATATTCTGTTTAAGTAACACTTTTCTATACGTGTTGGGTAACACGCGATCAAGTCTCGAATGTAGGCTCCTGAATACATTATATTCAGACTACAGACTGAACCATGTTCCATGACTAGTGACTACCGCTGGAGGCAGCTACTAATCCCCTGAGAATCCCAACCACGTTGTCACCAAGGAGAACTTTAAAGGAGTTTCTGACTTGTCTCCCCAGTTTACGCATTCACTTGATTGGAAATATACAACATCGGGCATGTTTCCGAAGGCTCTTTGGCCTCACATTCTGCACCGACTTGTTCTCTGAGTTTGGGATCTGCCCCAACGGGCTCCCCGGGTTCGGATTCTGTGTCGACGGTTTCCTCTGGTTCGGAAACAGCCCCAACTGGTTCGGTACCGGTACCTGCACCAATGAGTTCCCCGGGTTCGGGATCTGTGGCAAAGGAGTTGCCCGAGTTGGAATATGTGCCAATGGCAACGGGGTCGGAATCTTCGCCAATGGTTTCCCTGGGGTCGGAATTAGCGATGACGGTGACGGGTTCTCTCAGTTCGGAAACTGTGCCGATGAGTTCTCTGGGTTTGGAAACTGCGCCGGCTGGTTCCCTGGCTGCCGGGGTTCGGAATCAGTGCCGATGGGTTCCCTGGGTCCAGAACCCGTGCCGACGGGTTCCCTGGGTTCGGAATCTCTGCCATAGAGTTCACTGGGTTCGGAAACTGTGCCTGTGGGTTCTCTGTGTTCGGAAACTGTGCTGCTGGGTTCTCTGTTTTATATTTATATTAATTACTATTCTAAATCGCGCTATCTGATACGACAGATAAATTCCGAAGTGCTGTTGCAAACGCCACCGAGACAATCGCTGTAGCTGGCTGTTTCAATTTAGTTATAGATCTGACAAGGAAACAAATGTTATAAGAAACCTTGTGCAAGTTCTTTGTCACAGATCGGATTCGTTGCGCTTTTCTGCAGTAAGTTCAGTCCACGAAGCTAAGGAAAATCAACTACTTTCGCTAAGAAAGATTTTCCTTAGCTGAGATGGTCTATTCATAGTGGGCTATTTTACTTGTGTGGAGGCAGATTTGGTTTTTTTTGGTCGGGGAAAAAACTAGCCTTTAAAAGTACCCTGAAATTTTGCATGTATGTACTACTCATCGAGGCGCGTCGTGTGGGATGGGTCTCATATTCAGGAAAAATCTGGTTTCCATGGCAACGGACTTAGAAAAAAGTCTATGTATTTCAAGTCAATATTTATAACTCTATTTGTAGGAAAACTATAATACATATAAACTTGGGATTTCTCAACTCAACTATAAGGTCCATAGCAGAGCCGATTGAGGTTAAATAGAAATTCCAGTTACCTTGGCAACCGGGCTAAACAGATGTTAAAATTTATAAAATGTTAATTTGAAGCCTAAGGTTAATGTGTTATGTCTTGGGACCAACCCCTACCCCCACTATATGACTTATTCTGCGTCCGAATTTCATTGTTTAATTTTGCAGTTACCATGACAACCGCTGAAAACAGATGTTTTTATACAAAAATAACTCATTTGGACATAGACTTCGCGATAAAATTTTACGAAATTGGATATGTGTTATCTGGACCACTAGTTGGAACTTTTAGTAAAACCTAAAACATTCCATAAATATCTTGTTACCATGGTAACTGGAGTTTATTAAAGTCGATATCATTCAAGTCTAAATTCAATACTCTATTTGCAGCAAAATAATGTAATAAATATAAATTTGGGGTTTTGCAAGTCATCTGTAAGGTCCATATACAATCCATTCGAGGTTAATTACACAATCCAATTACCATAGCAACAAGACTAAACAGATGTTAAAATTTCTAAAATGATAATTTGAAACACAAGTTAATAGTATTATGACTTGGGACCAAGACCTACCCCCATTATATGACTTATTCTGCATCCGAATTACATTGTTCTATTTTTCAGTTTCCATGACAACCACTGCAAACAGATGCATTATGATAGAAAATCGGTAATTTGGACATAAACTACAATATTTTCTGAAACTTGGTATGTGTTATCTGAACCACAATCTGGACTGAATCTTTTTTCAAAGGTAAAACCAACAGTTCCAGAGAATTCTAGTTTCCATGGGAATATAAGTTATTTATTGGCAAATGCTACTAAACTAGGCTAAGCAACAAACCAAATTGTGGCCCTTTGTTTAATTTTCCTTAGCTTCGTGGTTGCATTTCCTTTAGGAAATGCCTTTCTAGTATGTATGTTGAACTAATAATTGGAATAGAACATATTTTCAATATTCTCTCACCTTTATTATCTGCCAAGCTCGGTAATATAATATACTTATAGAAAAGGTTCTTCTAGTTCGACTTTTTCTATAGTTCTACCAAGTAATAGAATCCACGAAGCTAAGGAAAATCAACTACTTTCGCTAAGAAAGATTTTCCTTAGCTGAGATGGTCTATTCATAGTGGGCTATTTTACTTGTGTGAGGCAGATTTGGGGTTTTTTGATAGGCGAAAAAACTAGCCTTTAAAAGTACCCTGAAATTTTGCATGTATATACTACTCGACGAGGCGCATCTTTTGGGCCGGGTCTCATATCCAGGAAAAATCTGGTTTCCATGGCAACGGACTTCAAAAAAAGTCTATGTATTTCAAGTCAATATTTATAACTCTATTTGTAGGAAAACTATAATAGATATAAACTTGGGGTTTCGCAACACAACTATAAGGTCCATAGCAGATCCGATTGAGGCTAAATAGAAAATCCAGTTACCTTGGCAACCGGGATAAACAGATGTTAAAATTTATAAAATGTTAATTTGAGGCCTAAGGGCAAGGTGTTATGACTTGGGACCAACCCCTACCCCCACTATATAACTTATTCTGCATCCGAATTACATTGTTCTATTTTTCAGTTACCATGACAACCGCTGAAAACATATGTTTTTATTCAAAACTTATTCATTTGGACATAGACTTCACGATAAAATTTTACAAAACTGGGAATGTGTTATCTGGACCACTAGTTGGAACTTTTAGTGAAACTTAAATTATTCCAGAAATTTAGTTACCATGGTAACTGTAGTTTATTAAACTCTATATCATTCAAATCTATATTGATAACTCTATTTGTAGCAAAACTGTAATATATATAAACTTGGGGTTTTGCAACTCATCTATAAGGTCCATATACAAGCCGTTCGAGGTTAATTAGAAAATCCAGTTACCATAGCAACAAGACTAAACAGATGTTAAAATTAATAAAATGATAATTTGAAGCACCAGTTAATAGTCCACGAAGCTAAGGAAAATCAACTACTTTCGCTAAGAAAGATTTTCCTTAGCTGAGATGGTCTATTCATAGTGGGCTATTTTACTTGTGTGAGGCAGATTTGGTTTTTTTTGATAGGTGAAAAAACTAGCCTTTAAAAGTACCCTGAAATTTTGCATGTATATACTACTCGTCGAGGCGCATCTTTTGGGCTGGGTCTCATATCCAGGAAAAATCTGGTTTCCATGGCAACGGACTTAGAAAAAAGTCTATGTATTTCAAGTCAATATTTAAAACTCTATTTGTAGGAAAACTATAATAGATATAAACTTGGGGTTTCTCAACACAACTATAAGGTCCATAGCAGAGCCGATTGAGGTTAAATAGAAAATCCAGTTACCTTGGCAACCGGGCTAGACAGATGTTAAAATTTATAAAATGTTAATTTGAAGCCTAAGGTTAAGGTGTTATGACTTGGGACCAACCCCTACCCCCACTATATAACTTATTCTGCATCCGAATTACATTGTTCTATTTTTCAGTTACCATGACAACCGCTGAAAACAGATGTTTTTATTCAAAACTTATTCATTTGGACATAGACTTCACGATAAAATTTTACAAAACTGGGTATGTGTTATCTGGACCACGAGTTGGAACTTTTAGTGAAACTTAAATTATTCCAGAAATTTAGTTACCATGGTAACTGTAGTTTATTAAACTCTATATCATTCAAATCTATATTGATAACTCTATTTGTAGCAAAACTGTAATATATATAAACTTGGGGTTTTGCAACTCATCTATAAGATCCATATCCAAGCCGTTTGAGGTTAATTAGAAAATACAGTTACCATAGCAACAAGTCTAAACAGATGTTAAAATTTATAAAATGATAATTTGAAGCACAAGTTAATAGTATTATGACTTGGGACTAACCCCTACCCCCACAATATGACTTATTCTGCATCCGAATTACATTGTTCTATTTTTCAGTTTCCATGACAACCACTGCAAACAGATGCAATTTGATAGAAAATCGGTAATCTGGACATAAACTACAATATTTTCTGAAACTCAGTATATGTGTTATCTGAACCACAATCTGTACTGAATTTTTTTTCAAAGGTTAAAGCAACAGTTCCAGAGAACTCTAGTTTCCATGGGAATAGAAGTTAATTATTGACAATTGCTACTAAGCGAGGCTAAGCAACGAACCAAAGTGTGGCCGTTTGTTTAATTTTCCTTAGCTTCGTGGTTGCATTTCCTTTAGGAAATGCCTTTCTCGTAATTATTAGTACCTTAATCCACGAAGCTAAGGAAAATCAACTACTTTCGCTAAGAAAGATTTTCCTTAGCTGAGATGGTCTATTCATAGTGGGCTATTTTACTTGTATGGAGCAGATTTGGTTTTTTTTGACCGGTGAAAAAACTAGCCTTTAAAAGTACCCTGAAATTTTGCATGTATATACTACTCGACGAGGCGCATCTTTTGGGCCGGGTCTCATATCCAGGAAAAATCTGGTTTCCATGGCAACGGACTTCAAAAAAAGTCTATGTATTTCAAGTCAATATTTATAACTCTATTTGTAGGAAAACTATAATAGATATAAACTTGGTGTTTCGCAACACAACTATAAGGTCCATAGCAGATCCGATTGAGGCTAAATAGAAAATCCAGTTACCTTGGCAACCGGGATAAACAGATGTTAAAATTTATAAAATGTTAATTTGAGGCCTAAGGGCAAGGTGTTATGACTTGGGACCAACCCCTACCCCCACTATATAACTTATTCTGCATCCGAATTACATTGTTCTATTTTTCAGTTACCATGACAACCGCTGAAAACAGATGTTTTTATTCAAAACTTATTCATTTGGACATAGACTTCACGATAAAATTTTACAAAACTGGGTATGTGTTATCTGGACCACTAGTTGGAACTTTTAGTGAAACTTAAATTATTCCAGAAATTTAGTTACCATGGTAACTGTAGTTTATTAAACTCTATATCATTCAAATCTATATTGATAACTCTATTTGTAGCAAAACTGTAATATATATAAACTTGGGGTTTTGCAACTCATCTATAAGATCCATATCCAAGCCGTTTGAGGTTAATTAGAAAATACAGTTACCATAGCAACAAGTCTAAACAGATGTTTAAATTTATAAAATGATAATTTGAAGCACAAGTTAATAGTATTATGACTTGGGACTAACCCCTACCCCCACTATATGACTTATTCTGCATCCGAATTACATTGTTCTATTTTTCAGTTTCCATGACAACCACTGCAAACAGATACATTTTGATAGAAAATCGGTAATTTGGACATAAACTACAATATTTTCTGAAACTCAGTATATGTGTTATCTGAACCACAATCTGTACTGAATTTTATTTCAAAGGTTAAAGCAACAGTTCCAGAGAACTCTAGTTTCCATGGGAATAGAAGTTAATTATTGACAATTGCTACTAAACGAGGCTAAGCAACGAACCAAATTGTGGCAGTTTGTTTAATTTTCCTTAGCTTCGTGGTTGCATTTCCTTTAGGAAATGCCTTTCTCGTATATATTAATTATATATAATTATATTATTATATTTTTAATTATTATATTAATAAATTAATTATATACTGTATTAATTACCAGGTTTCAGGAAGGGCTTGAAGTATGTGGTATTGTCACTGAGTTAAAATCCTCCCCGAGTGCGTGGGAAGAGGTGCTCCTATGGCGCGGTGAATCTTCAACCCACGAAAATGACGAAATCGTCGATAGCCTCTTCAAAATTAAATATTCAGAAGGGCAGAGCAATCGCGTGAGAGCTGAAAAGCGCATCACTGTTTACTGGAGAGATTTTGTTCAGGACCTTAGTGGTAAGTTCATATCATTTATACAATAATTATTGCCATAAACATAGAACGTTAACGTATAAGACAGTCAGACATACCGGTACTCGACGCTGCTGTTAACTTTACTCATAACTACAGTATTGTGTTAATATTAATTAACATTATTTTATTATTTCTCCAGCGGGCGAGATCGGTTTGTAATTTGGAAATACACTAAACTTGAAAGACCTCCTTAGATTCATAACTGGAAGTGACTGTATCCCACATCTTCGCTATGATGTTAACCCATCCATCAGCTTTCTCCATCCAGAAGATGAAAAATAATTATATTACCGTGATTTACCGAAATTCAACACTTGCAGCTTGGAACTACAGTTACCTATAAGTACGAGATTATGAGATGTTTAAAGACATTATGATTAGATTAGATTATGCCTTGATATTCTGACGACATTCTCTACAACCTCAATTACTCAATTATTTGAATTATTTAGGTTAACTAACTTTCAGTATCAGTTTTAACATTTTTTTGAGTTTTATTCTTGCAATTTCAATTCTAATGCTGGATTTACTTTCAGTTTTATAATCATCGTAGGTACGTAGCATTTGTTTTCAATTTTAGAAACACAGTTTAGTTTGCATTTCAGTTTAGTATTATTCAATTAATATTAGAATATATGAAATTGCGACACCGTAAATATAAATCCATTGCGTCGCTTGGGACAATGTTTGATAAAAATTCTACAATAAATTTGATCTTCTAAATGAGGCAGAGGGCACTGTACAGTGTACAGGTGGTAGATCAACCACGCCGTCATTTTCCGCGGCATTCGGACCTTCCCAATCTATCCCATACATATGAATCTCATCAATTATTGTATCATTCATTTCTAACTCAGGGTTACTCAATATACTATTTATATATATCTGGCGAGGCGACCAGTAAGACTCTGTTCGAAGACCATGTAAATTCCATGAGATTGTAAATTCTACCAGTGCGTTATTTATTTGAGGTAAGTAACATAGTTTCAGACAGTATAAATCATTAGGATTATTCGGATCTAAATAGTTGTGAACTTCAAGTCAGTAGAGAATAACTTATGGTAGTAGTCAACGACAATGCGGAAAACATCTCGCCATAGTCTTTCTATCCTTTGGTTATGGGTGGATTTCCCCGCTATATAGCTTCCACGTCCGCAACATCGCTTCACTAGCATAACTCCGCAACAAGACGATTCTCGCCACCTTTATCCCCACGAACCTGTTAAATAATTGTTATAGAATGTTTAATTAAAAGAAACCCTCCACGACCATTGTTGTCACAAAGATAAAAAACAAAATAACATAAATAATAACATTAAATTTGATTTGATTAAATGAATTTTTACAAAATATAAAAAAATGTTAATACGTAAGGCATTTATTAAGTAACCAAATAAATAAATAAAAAAAACCAGTATATGCCAAATTTACCTAATAGGCGGCCTACACGAAATTTTAGTATATTAGAAAATACACACTAAAGTAAACGAACAACATACCCGGGATGGTACACCGTGGCCTTCTGTGGCTTTCACGAACAGTGGTAACACCATAGCTGCTCTGTTATTATCTTTAGCAGATAGATATATAACTAAGCGGGAAAACCCATCAATACATCCGTGGATGACTATGTTCCAGCGAATTAAACTGTGATGGCCATCTATGTATCTATGTCACACTGTATGTTCCACTGTGTATGCGCGAACCATCGTGATGAAACCATTATAGGATCAATGGAACGCAAGATACCGTAGATACCGTGGATACGTGGCAAACTGGCATTGATATGACGGGTGATGAGCATTGCTTTCAGCATGAGGATACTGACATTGAATATCACTTATCATAGTTCTAATTTCATCATCACTTGTAAAGTTTGCCATTTGCAAATTATATTCAGCAACACGTAACATTATCGTATTCTACTTACAGTTAATAGTTGCTATAAAAATAAAATATTAATGTACTGGGGCCTTTAAATTATGCAGTTTATTACAATTAACCTGTGACATCATAACTTAATCGAATATCTTGATGAGTAGGGAAAACAGGGGACTTTGGGACTTTCTTCGGGTGGTGAGAATCTCGAAAGCCCTAATCTGATTCCCGAGTGTATCTCTAGTTGAATATCAACCTATCTTCTCACAATCGCACCGGGTTCGGTCAGGAAAGGGAACCTCCTGTTGGAAAGTCTGGTCGAGTGATATGTCGACGTCGAGTCGATATTGCATCCTCGGTTGTTACCCATCTAATATCGTCCTTTATTGGTTTTAGTTATTATCACTCAAAAGCACTGAGTTTCAACGTTTATTTTTACAGTCCTTGGACGGAATAATAGTTACTCTTACAAAATAACAAATATCAGTTCAATAATAGTAAAGAGGTGTTGACTCCCTGAGATGGTTAACATTTCTCAAAGGGTTTTGTTTAGAGGAGAGGAGAGTAAAGAAAATGGGCATGTAATTTTGGTGGATAATATAAATAATGGTATTTTTTACAGTCTCCGATTAAAAAATTTAATAGTGACATAATCCTAAACAATAAATGTAATTTAAATAATTTCATTTAATTGGTCTATGTAAAATTGACCGATTGAAGTTGTTATAAAATTACGAAACTGATCAACAATTTATGGAACTCACTCCAAGTGTAACTGTTTGTGGAACTCACTCCAAGTGGAACTGTTTGTGGAACTCACTCCAAGTGGAACTGTTTGTGGAACTCACTCCAAGTGGAACTGTTTGTGGAACTCACTCCAAGTGGAACTGTTTGTGGAACTCACTCCAAGTGGAACTGTTTGTGGAACTCATTCCAAGTGGAACAGTTTGTGGAACTCACTCTAAGTGGAACTGTTTGTGGAACTCACTCCATATGGAACTGGTTGTGGAACTCACTCCAAGTGGAACAGTTTGTGGAACTCATTCCAAGTGGAACAGTTTGTGGAACTCACTCTAAGTGGAACTGTTTGTGGAACTCACTCCATATGGAACTGGTTGTGGAACTCACTCCAAGTGGAACAGTTTGTGGAACTCACTCCAAGTGGAACTGTTTGTGAACTCACTCCAAGTGGAACAGTTTGTGGAACTCACTCCAAGTGGAACTGTTTGTGGAACTCACTCCAAATGGAACTGTTTGTGGAACTCACTCCAAGTGGAACTGTTTGTGGAACTCATTCTAAGTGGAACAGTTTGTGGAACTCACTCCAAGTGGAACAG
The DNA here is from genome assembly GCA_032718475.1 of Nemertoderma westbladi. Taxonomy (NCBI): domain Eukaryota; kingdom Metazoa; phylum Xenacoelomorpha; order Nemertodermatida; family Nemertodermatidae; genus Nemertoderma; species Nemertoderma westbladi. The sequence continues at coordinate 9,472 of JAUCBJ010005065.1, forward strand.
TTTGTGGAACTCACTCCAAGTGGAACTGTTTGTGGAACTCACTCCATATGGAACTGGTTGTGGAACTCACTCCAAGTGGAACAGTTTGTGGAACTCACTCCAAGTGGAACTGTTTGTGAACTCACTCCAAGTGGAACAGTTTGTGGAACTCACTCCAAGTGGAACTGTTTGTGGAACTCACTCCAAGTGGAACTGTTTGTGGAACTCACTCCAAATGGAACTGTTTGTGGAACTCACTCCAAGTGGAACTGTTTGTGGAACTCACTCCAAGTGGAACTGTTTGTGGAACTCACTCCAAGTGGAACTGTTTGTGGAACTCACTCCAAGTTGAACTGTTTGTGGAACTCACTCCAAGTGGAACTGTTTGTGGAACTCACTCCAAGTGGAACTGTTTGTGGAACTCACTCCAAGTGGAACTGTTTGTGGAACTCATTCAAAATGGAACAGTTTATGGAACTCACTCCAAGTGGAACAGTTTGTGGAACTCACTCCAAGTGGAACTGTTTGTGGAACTCACTCCATATGGAACTGTTTGTGGAACTCACTCCAAGTGGAACTGTTTGTGGAACTCACTCCAAGTGGAACTGTTTGTGGAACTCACTCCAAGTGGAACTGTTTGTGGAACTCACTCCAAGTGGAACTGTTTGTGTAACTCATTCCAAGTGGAACAGTTTGTGGAACTCACTCCAAGTGGAACAGTTTGTGGAACTCACTCCAAGTGGAACTGTTTGTGGAACTCACTCCATATGGAACTGGTTGTGGAACTCACTCCAAGTGGAACAGTTTGTGGAACTCACTCCAAGTGGAACTGTTTGTGAACTCACTCCAAGTGGAACAGTTTGTGGAACTCACTCCAAGTGGAACTGTTTGTGGAACTCACTCCAAATGTTACTGTTTGTGGAACTCACTCCAAGTGGAACTGTTTGTGGAACTCATTCTAAGTGGAGCAGTTTGTGGAACTCACTCCAAGTGGAACAGTTTGTGGAACTCACTCCAAGTGGAACTGTTTGTGGAACTCACTCCATATGGAACTGGTTGTGGAACTCATTCCAAGTGGAACAGTTTGTGGAACTCACTCCAAGTGGAACTGTTTGTGAACTCACTCCAAGTGGAACAGTTTGTGGAACTCACTCCAAGTGGAACTGTTTGTGGAACTCACTCCAAATGGAACTGTTTGTGGAACTCACTCCAAGTGGAACTGTTTGTGGAACTCACTCCAAGTGGAACTGTTTGTGGAACTCACTCCAAGTGGAACTGTTTGTGGAACTCACTCCAAGTTGAACTGTTTGTGGAACTCACTCCAAGTGGAACTGTTTGTGGAACTCACTCCAAGTGGAACTGTTTGTGGAACTCACTCCAAGTGGAACTGTTTGTGGAACTCATTCCAAGTGGAACAGTTTGTGGAACTCACTCCAAGTGGAACAGTTTGTGGAACTCACTCCAAGTGGAACTGTTTGTGGAACTCACTCCGTATGGAACAGTTTGTGGAACTCACTCCAAGTGGAACTGTCTGTGAACTCACTCCAAGTGGAACAGTTTGTGGAACTCATTCCAAGTGGAACAGTTTTGGAACTCACTGTGTTTACTAACCAGTAAATTCTACTGCTATTCATCATTATTCACCTGTTGGTGGCCTAATATCCCTTAGGTCGTGTTAAGTATTGATATACAGTTCATACGTTACTATCAATGTACTTGAGATAATAATCAACAATACCTACTCTGAAGCCCACAATTGGCTATGCAGCTAATCTTCTGGGGCATGCCCTGTTTCCCTGCTGCCAGGTGCAGGTCGCAGTGGAGTGACCTCAAATTGGACATGAGAACACTCTACAGAGACTACACCTGACCAGCAGCCATTGGTAGAACCTCAAATTGGACATGAGAACACTCTACACCTGACCAGGCATTGGTAGATTTCCGCATGCATGGTCAGGCCATTTACCCCTGCAGCCGAGTATATGGGTCACTTTAGTACGACCAATGGCGTCCATATCCCAGAACGAAGCGGGTCCTATTCACAGGACCAGATTATATGCCCGTTGTAAGAGGATCTATACTGCACCCAGAACCATAAGTTATCCCCCGAGTGTGGGAAAATAATCAGATCAGTAACATCCAGATATAATCTATAATGTCTCCAATATACACCAACAACATGCTTGGTACTGCAGTAGTACCTACATACCAACAACAGGTAAACACTATATATATGATATACAACACCACCGGTATCCTAACTAGAATATGCTCCAAAGCCCCAACATGCATATCATACAGTATATTTTATATTACACCAGACACGTAATAAAAAAACAATACTTTAAATATTCGATTAAATTTTTAACACCCTTAGTTAGAAATTGAATTTATCACTTAATACATTTCTAATAATTTTTCACTTAATTCACATAATATAGATAAATTTGTCTGCTGTGCCAAGAGAACGGTTATTTGTAGGAAAATATGAGAACTAGGATAACATAAACCACCTGAAGGGGCTATTATCTTTTTTAATTCCATCACAGAGTAGACAGCTGGTTTGAATCATAAACTAGAAAACTTAAGAAATATTTACAGAATATGTACTACGTACAATACATCTACATACAATATGTACGACATTTCTTTTGTACAGAAATTAAATGCCATTCTAAAAATGAGAAGGAAATAAGCATCCAAAATATCATCATGCAAACATAAAAGTTAACATAAAATAAAGTTAACATAAAATAAAGTTAACATAAAATAAAGTTAACATAAAATAAAGTTAACATAAAATAAAGTTAACATAAAATAAAGTATACTGAGACTATAAATATAACATAAAAGTTAACATAAAATAAAGTATACTGAGACTATAAATATAACAAATAATTTATTAATGTTATCGTGAAATTAAAAGTATTTTATGTTCATTTTGAAGATTTGCTAATGAGATATTTTATAGCTTTAATTGCTTGTTTTCTTAGCTGCCAAATATAGCAAACTGTTCTTCTTTTCTATTAAACTTTCTGGTGTATCAAATTCCACTATATGTCCTTCACTCATCACTATTATTCTATCGCAGTTTATGATGGTATCAATCCGATGGGCAATTGTCAAAACAGTTGCGTCAAGGAAATACTTAGAGATGGCAGACTGTATGAGCTCATCTGTAAACTGATCAATAGAAGAAGTTGCCTCATCAATTAGAACAACCCGACATTTTCTTAACATTGCTCTCGCTAAACAGAGCAATTGTCTCTCGCCAACACTAAGGTTAGCTCCACGGTTTTCAACATGAAAATTTAAGATATAAAATTGCCTCTCTTTGGGATTAAACGAACCATATTTATATTTAGAATCAAGTCTCATTTCCAAGGAAGATTTCAATTGAACTCTTTCTAGAGCCCCTATGATGTCAATACCATTAAACTCATTAAAAGGGTCTAAGTTATATTGCAAAGTGCCTTCAAATAGAACAGGATCTTGTGGAATAACTGCTATTGACTTCCGCAAGTCGTGCAAACCAATTTCAGTTATATCAACATCATCTATCATGATTATTCCTTGAGGTTCAACAAGACGAAGTAACACTGATAATAATGATGTTTTTCCAGCTCCAGTTCGCCCTACAATTCCTATTTTCTCAGAAGGTCTTGTTATAAAGTTTATTCCATGCAGAACCTCATTATCCCCATAATTTAGCTTCACATTTTTGAAGGTAATAATTCCAGAATTTGGCCAGTTAGTTGGAATTTGAGTACCAGAAATGTGGAATGGAGCCTCTTGGTCCAAATTATAGTAATCAAGAATTCGTTCAACAGATGTTAAATTAATTTCCAATTGCATTGTCTTCATCACGAAAAATGTTATAAAATTGCCCATTCCAAACACATATATTATCGCAACAAACAAAACCTGTTTGGATACAAAGCTATCCATGTGCAAAGAACTTAGTAAAACAAATAAGCTAAAAATGGTAAAAAGAACTGATATACTCAAGGTAAGCAAAGTACTAAGATTATAAACCATGAACAATGACTCCGTATGATGATCTAGGTGAGCAAAAAAACGTTTTAAATATATTGTTTTGACATCAAATGCTTTTATAATTTCACGCCCTTCCATAGTATCAGATGCATGTTGATATATTGGATTTCTTGCTGATGCTTCAATAAACTTCACCTGTTTTAGACTTTTCATAATATACAAACGCATTCCGAAAACTATTATTAATGTAGGAATAGCCAGCAATAAAGTCCATGCATTTGCTACTCCTGAAAGTAAAATTGCAAGAGAGCAACGACAAAATGTATTTACAATTTCCACAACTAAATCTGGTAACATGTTATCCATTATTCCAATATCTTTAGAGAATCGATTCAGTATTCCTCCTGCTGGATTCAGTTCAAAGAATCTCAGTGAGGCATGCGAAAGTCTTTTGAAAATTTCTCCATGTATTTTGTCAGATGCACATAGTATGACATAATATACCATAAACATGCTGAATGTGCTGCAGAATAAGTATGAAAAAACCAAATATGAATATCCAAGTACAATCTCACTCCACTGACTCTTAATTATTAATTGGTTAATAATATTATTATTATCTTCAACATAATTATGTTTCTCAGAATTATTAAATGATTCTTGTGTAGCCCAACTTACCAACCAGTAATCTGACAATGGCAAATATATGTATGTTAAAATCCCTGATGTTACTAACACTAGAAAACGTGGTACATTTAAACCAGATCTAATGAAAATGAGAAGTATTGAAAGTGTTGACTTGGTTGATCTATGTTTATTATCGAAAATAGTATCAATATTGTGATTATCATCTTCCCTCAATTCACTATCATATATTTGGGCACTATCGATTTCTGTACAATTCAATGTTTGTGACAAATTGTTACTGAGTAGTGATACAGTCACATCGTTGTCATAAAGAGACACAATTTTGGCATTTTCAGGTATAACTTCTAGGAGGTGAGTGACCATGATGACAATTCCGTTGGATTGACAGTGTTTTAAACAGTTATCAACCAAATCTCTGGCCACTCGTCGGTCTACAGCAGAAAGAGGATCATCCATAAGGTATATATTTGCCCTGGAATATACTGCTCTTGCTAATGCTATACGACCTTTTTGTCCACCAGATAATGATATCCCTTTCTCCCCAACCAAAGTCATATCACCATATTTAAAGAGTAATAAATCCAATGTTAAACAGCTTAATTGAATAACTTCATCATACCAATCTCGCTCAAACATTTCTCCCAGCAAGATATTATCCCTTATTGTTCCAGAGAATATGAATGGTGTTTGAGATACATAGGCCAACTTTCCATTTATCTCAATTGATCCACTATCAGGAGACCACTCACCTAGTATTGCCTGCAATATGCTGGACTTTCCAGAACCTACTGGTCCTATAAGGTAAACTATTTCACCAAAAATTGCTTTAAAAGATATATAATTAATGATAGATCCGCTTCTGAAAGACCATCTTCCTGAAATATTTTCTACACTTACAAAAATACCATCTGACATATTTCTTATTTTTCCTTTTCTTTGTAAATCCACTGAATCAAATAATTTGTAATTAAAACCTATATATGAATTAATTCGTTGAAAAACACACTGAATTTCTCCAAAATCACGTAAAGCACGTCCAAATAGGAGTACACTTGTGATTACATTGCCCAATATAATGTTGGAGCTCAGTACTGTGACAATATTTAATGGAAACCCAAGCCCAGAATACAGAACATAGACACAAAATGTAACAACAATAACATAGGCATATAAAATGGTAGAATAAAATGAGTGGCAATACATGATTTTACAAATCTGAGAAAATTCTTGACTTCTGGCATTCTTTACGGCAGCTTCATATAATTCTTCCCAGCCAAACACTTTGATTGCTTTCATACCAACTAATATTTCATTTATCAGAGTTATTCTCTGGTCAGTGAATGTTGCAGCTTTCTGTCGTACAATTGAAAATAACTTTGCAAATCCCAGACTCAATGGGAAGACTAGCATTACCAGTAACATACCAAAAATACCAGACCATCCCAAATTGAAATACATTAAAGGGAACACTAGAATTACCAAAATAGGTGTTGAAATGAGATTATTTGACAGGAATGCAAATCGCTCAAATCTGCCAACATCTGAAGACAATAAGTTGGTAACTTGGCCAGTTGTTGTATTTTGAATATTGCACGAATTTATTGTCAATATTTTTCTATAGATAAGGGCACTGCATCCAATTTTTATTTTAGTCCCCAACATGTTAGAATAGAAAATGGAATTTCTAAATGCGATTACTGATAAAAGAGAAGCTATTCCAATTATTAAGCAATCAATTAATGCTTTTTCTCTTGAAACAATATTATCCATTTCCAAATAGTGTTCAATAAATCGTTGTAGAAATAGTATTCTAACCAGCAGTGAAACTTCATGAATAGTTCTTAAGATACAACAAATAAGGTATTCTTTCCAATGTATCATTATTAGTATTCTCAAAATATTGAATTCTTCTTTTGTTTCACCAACATCCTGAAATATAATTAATTTAAAATTACTGATATAGAGATCTAGAGATCTTATTAATTAGTAATTAATTAAGAATGGGATCTAATTACCTTAACAAATGTATTTCGGTTATTATTTTGTTGATTATCACTATAAGTACCAAACCCCAATACAAAAATATATATATTATGTATTAACTTCCCTGACACAATGCAAATGGCTGGAGACTTTCTAGCAAGCCCAATTTGAAAAGCTGCCTGATAACTGTCACCATTATCAGGGGATGGCTTAATGCATTAATATATTCAAACCTATGTCATATTAATAATACATATTTCAAATAAGAAGTTTAGAATTTCTGTAATCGCATATGTGCAGTGCACCTGTCTGCACTACTTTCCTATTCTGTGGCACTACTTTCCTATATCCACAACTCAGACCATTGACTACTGTGTTGGTACCTACGACCTACACAACTCACGACCAACACAATAGTCAACTTTGTGTGTAACCCACAGTAGTCAATAGTCTGAGTAGTGAATATATAGGAAAGTAGATTTAATCGATTATGTTTACCATGTTGATCTGGTCATACAACTAACTATCTTTGTGGATATTTGGTACAATGAAGCAGCAGAATTAAACAAATTGTATGGCTTTTTCTTTATATGACCTGCACTTTCCACATTCCACAACCCGAGTTCAATTAATACCAAACAACCAAACCTAATATAATGAATGGCCAAGCAAGAAATTAATAGCTGTTTTGATTGGTAGAATCTGTAACCATTGTTAAATTTTATAATTTCTTAATAATAACATAAATTTCCTTGGTGGTTGGATGTAGTTTGTTCCATAATCCACCTCGGCTCATATTTTCTTTACTTTGGCGGAGCTACTGCATAGAAATATAACATAAATGCACCCACCTTGTTGTTTAAAGCTTTTATCATAAGACTGTACTGGTATTCAGCTGTTAGACATTCAGGAATTGGTTTAATGAAGTCATCACTTGAGATTCGCCTGTGTGATTGAATTCTTAGAAATGGCAAAATGAATAAATAAAACCAAGGGAAGAAAGGATTTATTTTCAAATATTCATTCATAATTCCCAGTTTGTGTACTGTAGGTCCAAATGATAATAGTCAGAAAGTAACAGCCTAATCCTTGAGTAACTTAATCACGAATTGAATACAATTTGCATTTACCAATGGATTTAAACAGTATCAAAGAGAGTAGCAGTTGTATCATGTACCTCAAATGTTAATGAATGTGTTTAACATTCATAATTAACCCTATCCAACCCGGGCTAATCAATCCGAGATTCAACCTGGGTGTTGGCGTTTAACGCCAACATTTTTGAATTCATTCTAAATCATGTTAAAATGCTTCAATTTGAGTTGCGATTTCGCATGGACACAGAAAAATCTATTATGAAAGCCACGAATTACAATTTAGCATCATAAAACTAGTATCATTATGTGTTTTTTATGTAATTATAATAGATGATCCACAACAAAATTATATCACATAGTATCAATGTGCATTAGGTAGAGACATCTCTCTTTTATAAGTCACTCCTTCCTGAAAGATACAACTAAAGTCTACCAACCCAGTCCTCCAGCATCATAGGACACGTTCGTGGGGCCTTCGCGCAGCACGAGGCCCAGTTATTAGATACAAATTAAAATTGAGCGACTGTATCACAAAATCAGGTTTTGAGAAATTTACCCACACCACCAATCAATCAAAGAAAGGGGGGGGACAGTACGTGTTCACCCCTTTTAATCCCCCCCCCCCCCCACCCTTCCCAACCACCAATACATAACCGCGACATCTACCACCCACGGAAGGGCAGCACAAACTTATTTCCAATCGCACGTTAAATATGCAAAGCCAGGTGGTTTATAGGAATATAATAAACGCAGTACTCGTTTTCATTATAAGCCTCTTTGCGTTCGTCCTGTTTTGTATTTAAATATATTTCTTAAACGCAGGCTAGGACGATCTTTATAATAATAATAACTAGGGATGCGATCAATATGTGAAGCCAGGTGGTTTATATAATAATTTAGTCAACGCAGTACTCGTCTTCATTATATGCCTCGTTGCGCTCGTCGCTTTTTCTGTTTTGTCATAAAATATTTTTCCTAAACGGAGACTGACGATCTTTATACAGTTATAACTATGCGAAGTTTCGAAACTGTGCGAGTAACTGTTGATACATCTATGTGGAGATGTGTGATACAACGCCAACGCATCTTATGCCGATGTAGTAATATGGGTATTGAAATAATATTAAATCAATGTACACTCATAAAGCTGCAGCGAAAAAATGTAGCTAGTTTCCTAGGTTACATATAAAATAATAATATTATTTTTAAGAACATTAATTTTACTACTTTGCAAAAATTAAATTAAAAAATAACCAGACATATACATTGTGGTATAAACTATTTCAGAAGCCTACAACAGCCATGCCATGGATGGTATTTATGTTATTATATCTGTCATTTACCTGAGATAGCAATACAACACTTATAGTAGAGTCAATAGGAATTGGAATACAGGAAGGATGTTGGGATGTTGGATTTAAAGAATGCTGTCTGGGCTGGAATAGCAATACTGGTTGCCTATTGCAATTCCTCTCTGGTTAGTCTACAGCCACAACTCCCAGTCAGCTAGCTCCACACCAGCAGAGACTTGACCAAGAATCATTCCCAGCAACTGGCTGCCTTACACACACATCCTTCCATCTACGTACCAGCATGTTGGCCAATAAATGAGCAGTATTTAATGAGAATCAATTTTTTATGCCGTTTTAATTACTTTAGATCAATTAAAGACACAATTATTAAAGCAAATCACTTGAACTAATTAAAAACTATAATAGAATGGCGTATGTGGATTACATCTGTATAATTTTTAATTATAATTATTTAAATCTTATACTGTAAAACAATTAATTTCCTTTAAAAGGCAGGTTGAAAATGGTGTTTTCACCGTAATCAACTTAATTAACTAATTAACTGCTATTATCTTAGCTTCTCGAAGGCCACACGGAAATTCTACTTGGAAAATTTCTAAACTTTTGCCAAACAACATGTGTACCAAGTTTGGATAGATTTCATCAAAGATTGGCCGAGTTATTAACGTTTAAGATTGAACACGACAGAACGACAGAACGACAGTACGACAGGTTGATTAATGGTACCACTACGCTAAGGCTCACTCACTTTGTGGCTCGCCCCACAGGGATATCTGTCTCCAGTATCTAATTCCATCAACCTGTGTAAGAATATGTCTGGAAGGTGTTCGGACACTTCCCCCCCGGACACTTCCCCCCCGGACAGTTCCCCCCCGCTCAAGTAGGACACTTCCCCCTGGACACTTCCCCCCCCCCAGACACTTCCCCCCCGTGGACACTTCCCCCCCGACTGTTCTTAACTTCGCACATTCGTATTTTACATTTGGTAAGGTAAACGGACCGCTTGTATCCAGATAAGTTGTATCCAATTTTCCTTTCGTAGCTCAGAAAGTGGTCTTTTGCATCCCGATTTTACATTTTATATCCAAGTTTTATTTATGGGTTTTATCAATGCAATTACATCGTATTGTTTGCAAATCTTTAAACGATTAATTATATTAGATGACCTATAAATTCCATCCCCGGAATGATATACTGTTTTTATTAACTATAGAATTATAATAATTAATTGTTTTAATTATAGGTATTATTATGTAATAGTCTTCTTCAAATTTAGCAGATGGGAATGAATATTATTGTTGCAATCAAAATTATACCTCTCCAGGGTAAAATCGACATGCGTCGACCTGTATTCTGTGTTCAGCATTACATATTGATATACATATTACTACTATACATACTATATAGATATTATACACACTACATATTAAATTTCCTGGTTACTTGCAATATTTTTAATAGGATTTTGTTGAATTATATAATATTGTAGTAATTTATATATTAAATTGGTTAACATTCAATACAGCTCCTACTTTAGGCTTAGTCAATTTATTATCTGATGATACAAACATGAATTAATTATTTCAAAGTGGTCTTAAGTCTTTCACCACGGGCACTCAGGGAAATGCCGGGGTCTGGGGGCGATAACCCCCAAGAAAAGAAGCGGGGGTTTGGGGGCGGCAGCCCCCAAGAAAAGAAGCGGGGGTTTGGGGGCGGTAGCCCCCAAGAAAAGAAGCGGGGGTTTGGGGCGGCACCCCCCAATTAAAAGAAATTAAAAGAATTAAAGGAATTAAAAGAAAAACAAACAAAATTTGACTATAAAAATGTTTCTTTTATAATTTTGAAAAAACTTGTCTAGATACAACTTGTCCTGTAACCATCTTTAACTTTTGTTTATTGCTTTGATGCACCCAGATTAATTTTAACACTTTAACTGGGGGGGAAGTGTCCGGGGGGCAAGTGTCCGGGGGGAAGTGTCCGGGGGGGGAAGTGTCCTACTTGGGCGGGGGGGAAGTGTCGGGGGGGGGGGTGGGAGTGTCCGGGGGGGAAGTGTCCGGGGGGGAAGTGTCCTAGATCCGTCTGGAAATATAGTGAGATTTCATTAGATAGCTTAGCCTACAGCAGACAATACTAATTTGTTAGCAATAACAACTGGGGGAACCCAAATTAATTTGCTCTAGGCAGTCAGAAGGGAGGTAATGGTAATTGGGTTTTATATTCTTATAAAAAGGATACTAGTGGAATTTGGAATCCCACTGATCATGCCCAGCTATTAGACCAGCACTGGTGTTGTAAAGGTAACATTATATAGGTGGATTCCGTGTATAGGTATAAGTACTGGACTGAGCTGAGATAATTTTGTGAAGATTGCCCAGTTATCAAAATTCCCCTTTCTCCCTTTGTATAGTATACCCAATTATATATACTGTATTTACATTTTAGACACTTACAATACTTTGTTCTTTGCTGTTGACTTAATTACTTTTCAATGATTGTAGAATTGAGTAGTTGTACTATAACAATAACATGGAGAAAACTCCCACAGCTCCTGGGAATAAAAGAAGAAGAACGAGATACTATAATACAGCACAGGCAATTGAACTTATTTATGATTCAAGTTCAGAAGAAGATGAACTGGATGATGTGGATGAGAATGATGTTGGTGAACTTCCATATGACGTCAATGACGTTTCAGAAGACGAGTTTTTACCAGCTGATGATGTTACAGAAATAGACCAACACCAAATCGGGGAACAGGTGCAGGATGATGAGGGCGATCGTGAGGGCGAAGAAGTAGAAGACGAAGAAGTGGAAACAGGTGAGTCTGAAGAAACCATTTCAATTCAATCTGATGCCAGTGAACAGAGGTTTGGTGCCTTCAAACGCCGAAAATGTTTGCCAGTGCACTCATTGGATACTGCTCTAGATCCTTCCAATTATTACACGATAGAAAGCAGTTCCGCTGGAGAAAGTCTAATGCACTATGCAGTTAAAGAAAAAAATAAAAGCACCATAGTAACAACGTGGTCCGATAAGCCTCCAGACTACCGAGGGCGACAAAGTATTTCAAATGTTATAACTACAAGTTTCGGTCCTAAAACTCCTGAGGCAGCAGAAGTAAAAACACCCCTGCAAGCGTGGAGTTTTGTTCTATGATGATAATTTATTGTCATTAATTCTAGAACAAACAAACAAAAGAGTCATACAACGAAACGTGGTTACTCCACCAACCCCGGCAATGCGTAGTAACATGCGGATGGCCCAGAGCAGAACTGAATTAACGATGATAGAACTTAGAGGGTACTCCGGACTAGCATACACTAGGGCATTCTACAACAGAAGTTTGACTGCAGTTCCTCTATTGTTGACACTAAAAGAGGACTTCCAATATTTGGACCAACAATGTCACGAGAGAGGTTTATGTTCATCCACTCTATGATGACTTTTGATGACAGCAACACAAGGGAAGTTTGCTACAAGAAGGACAAGTTTATTGCAATACGCAAAGTATTTGAAATCTTTAATTATAATTGTGGTCGATATTGGATCCGAGGTAAGTGTCTTCTTATAAATATAATTCATTCTTCCTGGTAAAGGCTTTAAATTGTAAAATGTATTACTTACTACTTTACTTCTTTACCAAATGCAATGAACAACCCTAATAGATGACCACACAAGAAAATGTTGCAGATTAGGTGAGCCCCCCCCCCCCCCCCCCCCCCCCCCCCACCCCTGCCCTACCTAGAATATTTGCTGAAAATTTATAATGATAATATGGATGGATATTTATAATAATATACAGGGTGTTCCTCAAAATTTGACACGTTTTGTTTTTTAATAACTTTGTGCGATCTCAACCTAATTTCCTAGTTTTGGTGGCAATTTGAAGCCAAAAGATAAACTTAAACTTTGGTTTGGGTATGGAATATTTAGTTGCTATGGTAACATACATTATTCACACTAACACTTATTCTGAAAAATAGTATGAAATGTTCTCAGATAATTTATGAGGGAGATGTTGAATATAAGACAAATTTTAAATATTGATCTAAATTAAGTATTACTGAAGTCATAGTAACAATCTTAATTTATTTATTCTAGACAACATCATCACTATCTGTAGATTTAAGTGTGTTTTAATTGTGCATTTGTTACATATTGGTACATGTGTTGCATATTGGTTGTCAACTGTTATTGATGTCTTCATGGTTAGGCCTACAGTCACTACATAATTACAGCATATAAACTTTTTGGTTACATTTAGATGTCAATTTAATAACTAATATGTTTTCTGGAGATCAGAAAGTTTTCATCATAAGTAAGTTTTTTGAGCTGAAATCTGCAAAACTTGTATCACTACAGTATTCCCATAAATATCCTGGAGAAAGACGACCTGCAAGGAAAGACATATCTAGGATTGTCATTAAATTTCGAAACGAAAAAACGCTTTTGCGTAAGAAAGGTTCCGGTAGAATGCCCCTTAGTGAAAATGTTGTTAATAATATTGGCCAATATTTAACCGCACACCCAGAAACCTCATTATGTAGAGCATCATTGGCTCTAAATATTAGTCTTGGATGTTTGCATAGGACTGCAAAGAATCTTCACTTTAGAGTTTACAAACTCCAAGTCGTT
>JAUCBJ010005066.1:0-20509 GCA_032718475.1 Nemertoderma westbladi
GGGCTGTGATGGAGTGAGGTAGCAGGTTGGGAGGGCTGTGATGGGTGAGGTAGCAGGTTGGGAGGGTTGTGATGGGTGAGGTAGCAGGTTGGGAGGGTTGTGGTGGAGGAAGGTAGCAGGTTGGGGGGGGGGGGGGGTGTGATCGGTGAGGTGGCAGGTTGGGTGGGGTGTGATGGAGGAGGTGGCAGGTTGGGCGGGGTGTGATCGGTGAGGTGGCAGGTTGGGAGGGGTGTGGTGGAGGAAGGTAGCAGGTTGGGAGGGGTGTGATCGGTGAGGTGGCAGGTTGGGAGGGTTGTGATGGAGGTGGCAGGTTGGGAGGGTTGTGATGGGTGAGGTGGCAGGTTGGGAGGGTTGTGGTGGGTAAGGTAGCAGGTTGGGAGGGTTGTGATGGAGGTGGGGGTGTGATGGTGGAGGTGGCAGGTTGGGGGGGGTGTGATGGAGTGAGGTGGCAGGTTGGGAGGGTGTGATGGAGGAGGTGGCAGGTTGGGGGGGTTGTGATGGTGAGGTGGCAGGTTGGGAGGGGTGTGATGGGTGAGGTGGCAGGTTGGGAGGGGTGTGATGGAGGAGGTAGCAGGTTGGGGGGGGGTGTGATGGGTGAGGTGCAGGTTGGAGGGTGTGATGGGTGAGGTGCAGGTTGGGAGGGTTGTGATGGGTGAGGTAGCAGGTTGGGAGGGTTGTGATGGGTGAGGTAGCAGGTTGGGAGGGTTGTGATGGGTGAGGTAGCAGGTTGGGAGGGTTGTGATGGGTGAGGTAGCAGGTTGGGAGGGTTGTGATGGGTGAGGTAGCAGGTTGGGAGGGTTGTGATGGGTGAGGTCGCAGGTTGGGAGGGTTGTGGTGGGTAAGGTAGCAGGTTGGGAGGGTTGTGATGGAGGTGGCAGGTTGGGAGGGTTGTGATGGGTGAGGTAGCAGGTTGGGAGGGTTGTGATGGGTGAGGTAGCAGGTTGGGAGGGTTGTGATGGGTGAGGTAGCAGGTTGGGAGGGTTGTGATGGGTGAGGTAGCAGGTTGGGAGGGTTGTGATGGGTGAGGTAGCAGGTTGGGAGGGTTGTGATGGGTGAGGTAGCAGGTTGGGAGGGTTGTGATGGGTGAGGTAGCAGGTTGGGAGGGTTGTGATGGGTGAGGTAGCAGGTTGGGAGGGTTGTGATGGGTGAGGTGGCAGGTTGGGAGGGTTGTGATGGGTGAGGTAGCAGGTTGGGAGGGTTGTGATGGGTGAGGTAGCAGGTTGGGAGGGTTGTGATGGAGTGAGGTAGCAGGTTGGGAGGGTTGTGATGGAGGAGGTAGCAGGTTGGGAGGGTTGTGATGGGTGAGGTAGCAGGTTGGGAGGGGTGTGATGGAGGAGGTAGCAGGTTGGGGGGGGTGTGATCGGTGAGGTGGCAGGTTGGGAGGGGTGTGATGGAGGAGGTAGCAGGTTGGGAGGGGTGTGATGGAGGAGGTAGCAGGTTGGGAGGGGTGTGATCGGTGAGGTGGCAGGTTGGGAGGGTTGTGATGGGTGAGGTGGCAGGTTGGGAGGGTTGTGATGGGGAGGTGGCAGGTTGGGAGGGTTGTGGTGGGTGAGGTAGCAGGTTGGGAGGGTTGTGATGGGTGAGGTAGCAGGTTGGGAGGGTTGTGATGGAGGAGGTAGCAGGTTGGGAGGGTTGTGATGGAGGAGGTAGCAGGTTGGGGGGGGGGGTGTGATCGGTGAGGTGGCAGGTTTGGTGGGGTGTGATGGGTGAGGTGGCAGGTTGGGCGGGGTGTGATGGGTGAGGTGGCAGGTTGGGAGGGGTGTGATGGAGGAGGTAGCAGGTTGGGGGGGGGGGGGGTGTGATCGGTGAGGTGGCAGGTTGGGAGGGTTGTGATGGGTGAGGTAGCAGGTTGGGAGGGGTGTGATGGAGGAGGTAGCAGGTTGGAGGGTTGTGATGGGTGAGGTAGCAGGTTGGGAGGGTTGTGATGGGTGAGGTAGCAGGTTGGGAGGGTTGTGATGGGTGAGGTAGCAGGTTGGGAGGGTTGTGATGGGTGAGGTCGCAGGTTGGGAGGGTTGTGGTGGGTAAGGTAGCAGGTTGGGAGGGTTGTGATGGAGGTGGCAGGTTGGGAGGGTTGTGATGGGTGAGGTAGCAGGTTGGGAGGGGTTGTGATGGGTGAGGTAGCAGGTTGGGAGGGGTGTGATGGAGGAGGTAGCAGGTTGGGAGGGGTGTGATCGGTGAGGTGGCAGGTTGGGAGGGTTGTGATGGAGTGAGGTAGCAGGTTGGGAGGGGTGTGATGGGTGAGGTGGCAGGTTGGGAGGGTTGTGATGGGTGAGGTAGCAGGTTGGGAGGGTGTGATGGGTGAGGTAGCAGGTTGGGAGGGTGTGATGGGGAGGTAGCAGGTTGGGAGGGGTGTGATGGAGGAGGTAGCAGGTTGGGGGGGTGTGATCGGTGAGGTGGCAGGTTGGGAGGGTTGTGATGGGTGAGGTAGCAGGTTGGGAGGGGTGTGATGGGTGAGGTAGCAGGTTGGGAGGGTTGTGATGGAGGAGGTAGCAGGTTGGGAGGGTTGTGATGGGTGAGGTAGCAGGTTGGGAGGGGTGTGATGGAGGAGGTAGCAGGTTGGGAGGGGTGTGATGGGTGAGGTAGCAGGTTGGGAGGGTTGTGATGGGTGAGGTAGCAGGTTGGGAGGGTTGTGATGGGTGAGGTAGCAGGTTGGGAGGGGTGTGATGGGTGAGGTAGCAGGTTGGGAGGGTAGCAGGTTGGGAGGGTTGTGATCGGTGAGGTGGCAGGTTGGGAGGGTTGTGATGGGTGAGGTAGCAGGTTGGGAGGGTTGTGATGGGTGAGGTAGCAGGTTGGGAGGGTTGTGGTGGGTAAGGTAGCAGGTTGGGAGGGTTGTGATGGGGAGGTAGCAGGTTGGGAGGGTTGTGATGGGTGAGGTAGCAGGTTGGGAGGGTTGTGATGGAGGTGAGGTGGCAGGTTGGGAGGGGTGTGATGGGTGAGGTGGCAGGTTGGGAGGGTTGTGATGGAGGAGGTGGCAGGTTGGGAGGGGTGTGATGGGTGAGGTGGCAGGTTGGGAGGGGTGTGATGGAGGAGGTAGCAGGTTGGGGGGGGTGTGATCGGTGAGGTGGCAGGTTGGGAGGGTTGTGATGGGTGAGGTAGCAGGTTGGGAGGGTTGTGATGGGTGAGGTAGCAGGTTGGGAGGGTTGTGATGGGTGAGGTAGCAGGTTGGGAGGGTTGTGATGGGGAGGTGGCAGGTTGGGAGGGTTGTGGTGGGTAAGGTAGCAGGTTGGGAGGGTTGTGATGGAGTGAGGTGGCAGGTTGGGGGGGGGGTGTGATGGGTGAGGTAGCAGGTTGGGATGGTTGTGATGGGTGAGGTTGGGAGGGGTGTGATGGAGGAGGTGGCAGGTTGGGAGGGGTGTGATGGAGGAGGTGGCAGGTTGGGGGGGGGGGGAGGTGTGATCGGTGAGGTGGCAGGTTTGGAGGGGTGTGATGGGTGAGGTAGCAGGTTGGGAGGGGTGTGATGGGTGAGGTGGCAGGTTGGGAGGGGTGTGATGGGTGAGGTGGCAGGTTGGGAGGGGTGTGATGGAGGAGGTGGCTGTGATGGGTGAGGTAGCAGGTTGGGAGGGTTGTGATCGGTGAGGTGGCAGGTTGGGAGGGGTGTGATGGAGGAGGTGGCAGGTTGGGAGGGGTGGGGGTGTGATCGGTGAGGTGCAGGTTGGGGGGTGTGATGGAGGTGGCAGGTTGGGAGGGGTGTGATGGGTGAGGTGGCAGGTTGGGAGGGTTGTGATGGAGGAGGTGGCAGGTTGGGAGGGTTGTGATGGGAGGTGGCAGGTTGGGAGGGTTGTGATGGGTGAGGTAGCAGGTTGGGAGGGGTGTGATGGGGAGGTGGCAGGTTGGGAGGGTTGTGATGGAGGTGGCAGGTTGGGAGGGTTGTGATGGGTGAGGTGAGCAGGTTGGGAGGGGTGTGATGGGTGAGGTAGCAGGTTGGGAGGGGTGTGATGGGTGAGGTGGCAGGTTGGGAGGGTTGTGATGGGTGAGGTGGCAGGTTGGGAGGGTTGTGATGGAGGGGTGGCAGGTTGGGAGGGGGGTGGGTGTGATGGGTGAGGTGGCAGGTTGGGAGGGGTGTGATGGAGTGAGGTGAGCAGGTTGGGAGGGGTGTGATGGGTGAGGTGAGCAGGTTGGGAGGGGTGTGATGGGTGAGGTGGCAGGTTGGGAGGGGTGTGATGGGTAGGTGGCAGGTTGGGAGGGTTGTGATGGAGGTGGCAGGTTGGGAGGGGTGTGATGGGTGAGGTGGCAGGTTGGGAGGGTTGTGATGGAGGTGGCAGGTTGGGAGGGTTGTGATGGGGAGGTGCAGGTTGGGAGGGTTGTGATGGGTGAGGTAGCAGGTTGGGAGGGTTGTGGTGGGTGAGGTAGCAGGTTGGGAGGGTTGTGATGGGGGGTGGCAGGTTGGGAGGGTTGTGATGGAGTAGGTGGCAGGTTGGGATGGGTGTGATGGAGGTGGTTGGCAGGTTGGGAGGGGTGTGATGGGTGATGTGGCAGGTTGGGAGGGGTGTGATGGAGAAGGTGGCAGGTTGGGAGGGGTGTGATGGAGAATGTGGCAGTTGGGAGGGGTGTCATGGGTGAGGTGGCAGGTTGGGAGGGGTGTGATGGGTGAGGTGGCAGGTTTGGAGGGGTGTGATGGGTGATGTGGCAGGTTGGGAGGGGTGTGATGGGTGAAGGTGGCAGGTTGGGAGGGGAGTGATGGAGAATGTGGCAGTTGGGAGGGGTGTGATGGGTGAGGTGGCAGGTTGGGAGGGGTGTGATGGGTGAGGTGGCAGGTTTGGAGGGGTGTGATGGGTGAGAGTGGCAGATTGGGAGGGGTGTGATGGAGTGAGGTGGCAGGTTTGTAGGGGTGTGATGGGTGAGGTGGCAGGTTGGGAGGGGTGTGATGGTAGGTGGCAGGTTGCGAGGGGTGTGATGGAGGAGGTGGCAGGTTGGGAGGGGTGTGATGGAGATGTGGCAGGTTTAGAGGGGTGTGATGGGTGAGGTGGCAGGTTGGGTGGGGTGTGATGGGTGATGTGGCTGGTTGGGATGGGTGTGATGGAGAATGTGGCAGGTTGGGAGGGGTGTGATGGAAAGGGGTCTGTGTGTAATCGATTCGACGAAAATTATATTTATTCCGACACTATACTTATTAATGTTAATAATATTGCGGCGAATAATGAAACTTTTTACATTAACATTCATAAATTAATGCTACGCTTTGTAATTAGATTAATTGATCACGATTGTTTGAGGGTCTTTTGAATCGCCCACTTCCTTATTATTATTATTTTGTAACCCCAAAAGGATATCGTAATTAAGTTTACTCGATTGTTTCGGGGGGTTCACCACCACTGACGTCGGTTGAGTTAGTTTACTCGCTTTCCGGATGACTCCATTCCAACTGGAGGATGTTTTATGCCTCTTACCGGAACCAGCGGCAGGTTGTTTCTTTATCGGGCGCTTCTCCGAAGTCTTCTCCTTCTCCTCCAGTCTCTTAGCCTCTAGTCTTCGCCTCTCCTTTATTAACCAATCAGCGTTGTCAGTGTACCACAACTGGCTCTTTACCTGATGTTCCTCCTTGGAAAGAATAAGAGTATCGATTTCATCATCGTCGATGCCATCGAGATCCAGTTCATCGCTGGCCTCGTGCGGATATTCATCAACCTCTTCCTCGTCAAACGATGTCGATATGTTTTTTACGATTTCTAGAACGGAATCTTTGGTTACGGAGTCCAGCTCTCTGTCGTCGTCCTCTTCTGATACATCGATGAGGCCTTCGATGGCGCTATCTATGAGGAAGGAATTCGCTTGAGAGTCCAAGTTAGATGAGTCCAGGACCTCGAGTGTGTCGATGGATTCGGAATAGCGGACTCCGGACACTGTGGCCCCGGACGTCTCTCCATGGCCGGAACGAGGCCTCCAGTTCGCCAACTCCTCGTCGATCTTCAAGGAGACTTCGTTGATGGTCCGTATGAACGGCTCGTTATCCTCTGCCTCGACCACGGCGTCCCGATGTCGACCCAGACAGGGCGGGTTGCCCTCCTGCTCGATGTCGACGTGGAAGAAGTCCTCGATGGTGAGGTCTCCGGAGGCGGTGGAGCCGAACTCTACGAGCCGTTTACGGATGGCCGTCTCGGAGATCTTCACCGTGTCGACCACCTCCCGGACGGTGCGATGGAAGTCGTGGATCTTGGCGGAGGCGAGAAGCGCCGCCCCGCACAGCCCAGACGGCCGTCGGCCTATCGCGATCCAATCACTCTTCATCCTCTGTAGCAGTCGCAGGGCCGTGTCGCTGACCTGCCATAAAGAATAATTTATTTCAAATTACTTTATTATAAATATATTCGTATAATAATTATTACATTATTGTAAATAGCAAAGCAAAAGCAAGCTTTCTTACTATTTTTACTTTATTTATTACCGGTAATACAAAAAAATAAATAAAAAAAAATAACTGACCTCCTTAGTTCGGTCGCCAAACTGTAGATCCTGGGCGAATCGGGGGATGTACAAAGCGGGATCTATGTTGGGAACCTTTAGTGCTAAACACTTAGACAATGAGAGATAGGCCTGTCCGATAGTGTAAACGTTAACTCGGATAATATCCGAGAGATCAAGCAACATGTGCGGCGTGTTCTCCAGACGACAAACCATATACAAACACGCAGCCGTTGTTAGGTTAATCTTGCGACCGCAGCACCATCGCTTACGTAACGCCATCTGGTATATGTTGGTTGCCATGTCGACGTGGTGTGATGTCATCCGTAGTTGCGAGGCGAGGTTCTCGAGACGGCGTCGTCCGTTGTCCACAGTAACGGCGCGCGAACCGCGGGTGTTACCGTGTCGCCAGTCGGATGACGTCCTGGGACCGGTTCGGTCCGCCGATATAAACTGGCCCACCACGCTCTGTGTGCCCTGGGCACCCTCCTCAAAGGAAACCTCGGATATGATGATGTCGGATTCGAGAACGGAACCGCACCCGGTGCAGAATGAAGCTCCCCTCGCATCGTCTGTCTCTATTTCGGTGCAGCCGCATTCCTTACATTGTCCGCCCATTATGATTCCGGCGGGAGTGCAGTGCCGAGTCGAATGGCAGAGTGGTATTAATAGGCCAGAGTTAGGTAAGGCTGTACGGCTGTAAGGTCAAGGTCAGAAGGTACCCATACCAGCATACAGAGAGAACAGGAGTAGGCAGGCTGGCAGGCAGTACTGCAGTAGGCCTAAATTGTTTGGATTACAGGATTATGACCATACGACTACGGTATATTAGATCATAGATGCTAGATGGTAACAGCATGAACACAACATGCAACATGAATTGCAGGGTAATGCAGTAATGTAAGAAGAGTTAGGTCCAAATCGGTAGGCCTCTTTACTTTAGGTCCTCTCCAGCTCTCTGCCTGTACCGGTAGCGCGGTAGCGTCTGACAATCTGAGCGTGTAGCGGTAGGCTGTTTGGTCCAGTACAGCAGTAGCGTTAGCGTTAGGTCCTGCTGCAGTCCTGGTCCTGTAGCTCAGTAGCTTTAGGTCCAGGCAGCCAGGCGTATTACAGTTTTGAATTGAATTTAATATATATATTTTCTAGATATATATATTTGTATATTACACCAAGAAGGTATTAGTTTGCCACAATTTCATACAATAATAAATCAATAATTAATTCGGACCACTTGATTAAAATAAAATATATTTTCTATATCTACAATATATGGTGGTTTAAGCATTTTACCGGTAATAGTATACAAAATAAATGCTAACGCATGCAAACTTTCAGAGGTAGTTATATATTTGTATATGTGTTTAACATCCATAGATTGTATAAATTAATAAGTAATTAAACAGGACTAAGGA
The DNA here is from genome assembly GCA_032718475.1 of Nemertoderma westbladi. Classification (NCBI taxonomy): domain Eukaryota; kingdom Metazoa; phylum Xenacoelomorpha; order Nemertodermatida; family Nemertodermatidae; genus Nemertoderma; species Nemertoderma westbladi. The sequence continues at coordinate 7,812 of JAUCBJ010005066.1, forward strand.
TGATCCAACTCTATAGCAAATGGAGCGGAAAAAATGAATTCGCCACCAGCGGGAATTGAACCCGCGTCTCCCGATAAACGTTCAGGTATGCTAACCACTACACCACGGAGGCATTATAGTTATATATTTGTTTATATAGTTTTTAGAATGTTAGTAGGGGTTTAATAGTTAATTAATTTGAATGTGTTAATAGCTGAGTCATTAGTATAGATGTAGAAGGTGGGTAGTCAGTAGTAGTAGTCGGGGTAGATAGTCGAGTACGTTGTATTTGACAATTATTAGTTGCGTAGCGTGTGCTGTGTGTGTGAGTGGTGCTTGAGGCAATTAAAGGATTAGGTAATATGTACTGAGGTAGAATTTTGTTTATTGAGTTGTAACATAGAATTCCTATTTGTTTTATGTAAATTGCATTAACGGATAGTGGGATAAAATTGCATTACCCTCACCCAGTCGAAACAACTATATTCTTTGCCCTTTCTTGTAGCCGTTGTAATGTTTTTAGTGTGAGTGTTGGGTTCGATAATGGTTTGTTTCGCTTATATCTGCGACCTCATTTGTATGTTTATTGGTTACGTTCTGTTGTTTTCGTTCGGTGTTCTGTGTAATGTGTATGTTTTAAGTGGATACAGCCCAGACTGCCGTACAGTAACTCAGATATGAACCTACCATTGTGTGATATAGTACTGCGGCTACATGGGGTGTGATGAATTTTTTAATCCTGTTTAATATTCCTATTGTTCTACTTAACTTTGTGCGTACAGTATGTGTTGGAAGTGTTGCTTCCATGTTAGTCTATCGTCGTCAATAATTATACCAAGAAATTTAATTGCATTTTTCCGTTCAATATTAGTGTTATTAATTGTTATATTTGGTTGGGATCCTAGGTTCTGTAGTTTGTTTGTTGTTTGAAAGATGATGTAGTTAGTTTTAGATAGGTTGGGAGACAACCTATTTAATTGGAACCACTTGTTTAATTTATCGAGTTCGGTGTTAGTATCTGTCATTAATTTAGTTAAGTCTGTCTGATTTAAGCAGGCTTGTATCGCCAGCAAACAGAATGAATTTTGAAGTTGGACTCGCCTGTGTGATGTCGTTGCAATATATTATAAATAGAAGCGGGCTTAGTAGACTTCCCTGTGGTAGACCTGTGGTGATTGTGCGCTCTGTTGATTTTACTTTGCCGATAGCTACGTATTGTTTTCGGTCTTGTAAAAAGTTTTTAATCCATGAGAGAGCTGTGTCGGTTATGCCGTATCGTTCTAGTTTTTTTTATAAGTATTACACGATTTACTGTGTCAAAACGCTTTGGATACTACTACTACTACTAGGATCGGCATGCTGCATTGCAGCTGCATTTTTAAGAATGCTGTGCCGGCATGTCAACAAAATTGCACCGCCACAACTCCCTACTGTATCACCCATGACATTTGCTAGATCATCCGCATCTTTAAGGCCAGTGTCCTTTAAGATGCGTCTCAAGAAAGTCATGGGCTGTCCACCATGCTTATTCACTCCATGAGGCTGCCTAAGTACAAGATTATGCACTGGCTGGTCCTCACGGCGAAAGCAATGTCCTGCAAAGCGGAGGCGATATTGTTCTAGTGTCAAACGCTTTGGATAAATCTATTGAAAGTTACCGGTCAGCCGGTAGGTATTCTCAGCGAGATTTGGGTAAATCTTTTCGACCTACGCGTAGTTCGCAACATTGGGTCATATATCACCAGTTTCAGAGTTTTAACATTAACTACGCGTAGGTGCTACGTATAACTACGCGTAGGTGCTACCCATAACTATGCCTACAGTATACGATGTTTATCATTAGAAGGCCTACGTATTCCAAGCGGTTCAGTACTACAATAAGACACCATACGGTATTTTTCAATAAACAACCCACAACCATCAAATGCTTTCAACAGTAATGCATCCTATACCTGTATACTCTATATAGAGGAATACGCTAAGACTACATATTCTTAACTTTCATGCGTTGCGAGCGCTAAAATATGTTAATAATGTTTAGAGTTCAAAAATAGTTTACAAAGGATATAGGCCGATGGTTCTTAATCGATTCTCCATTGATTTTTATTGCCTTTGTTCACGATAGGGCAAGGATATATTTAATATGCTAACCCCTTGACAAGGGAAGGGGGAGCCTCAATTGTCTACCATGATTGGTTGCACTTGTTATTTGACCAAACTATTGAATTTTATGCAGTATTTATCAGCTTTCGCTTAACCACTTCACCGGTAGACTGGTAGCTTACTTACTACTGTAGAATATTTAAATAATCCAATGGAAACAAAGATACTTGAATCATGAGACGTGAATTTTAAGTCTACTTTTTATTCATCCTGTGTTTGTATGTGAAAGAGCCGAATATTATTTATTACCAGTGCTGTATGTAGAGATATGAGCTTCCGATTCAGTTATTCCATTTGTCTGATAATCAGATACCTGACATATACCGATACTTGTCAACCCTACCGGACCTGAAATGAAAAATCATTGTTATCAGGACTGCTACGCGTAGCACCTACGCGTAGGTCCAAAATAACTACGCGTAGTTTCAAAACACCTACGCGTAGTTGTTAAAAAGGCAGTAAGTCTGGCCCTGCCGGTAAATGACAGGAATGGAAGTTACAAACTACGCGTAGCTACGCGTAGGCCTACGCGTAGGTCGAAAAGATTTACCCCGAGATATGGCTGCTTTAGTTTAATAGTTTAAATGGAGATGAGGAAAGTATGGACTTTTAGCACCCAACTGCTTTGTGCTTTCGTTCCCGTTAGTAAGATGAAGCATGACATTCGTTTGCCAATAGAGTAGTGCCAATATGGAACTCACTTCCCTCCCAGTGACGTAGTCGAATCAGTAAGCGTTATCGTTTTGTGACAAACTTAAAACTTGTAATTTATTATTGTCATTATAATAGACGCGTGATCGTTTATTTTTATATATTTTCTATTCGTTATGTATAAACTTTCGTCCTTTTTATGAACATATTGAAGTTTGTTTTTATTTCATTGCGTAATAATATGTTTTGCATTATAATAACTTTTTGTGATGCTCTGCAGCGCCCCCAATAAGTGCAATTTACCTTGGTGGTATTCCCCTCTTTATCTTTTAATTTTATTAAATACATTAAATGTTTTATATGATAGTGACCAGTTATTGATGGCGTTGTTATTTATAATTATTGCGTTTCCAATTTCAGTGTATTTAAATTGTTAATTTCGTTACTTATATTATGTTTTTATAATTGTATTTTAATAAAAAGGGAGTTCAATTCAATTCAATGTGTTATGTGCCTCTTATCCCCACCACCATATCCACCGATGTTGGTCAGCAGCAGCCTACCCTCAGATGTTTTCACAGATTATACGACTTGGCCAGCAGAGGGACACCTTCCAATCCAAACGTACTAAAAATATTACTGCAATAGAATGAAATACGGGAGCACAATTTAATAAACGTAGCATTTCAAATAGTTGAGAGCTTGAGACAGACAACCGACACTGAAAGTATAACAGTACCGGTAAATTATTTCAACATTATATTATAAACAGCCTCAACAGGACTGAAGGTGGAGTTAAGAACAACATGGCCATTATTGACAACACTAAGATAGAATAATGTCATTATTATATTTAAAGAAAGGGAAAAACAACAACATAGATAACTAAATTACACTGCATATTACTGTATAGCAATAATACCCCCCCGCCCCCCTCCCCCGGGGGCGAGCTACCCGCCCCCCCCTCCCCCCGGGGGTGAGCTACCCAACTGGATTAGCGCATTCGATACTTATAGGTGTCATGGAGTTTACTGATAACCCCGTTGAAATCAATCTCGATCTCGAAGTCGAGATCCCGGTTGTTCTTGGCATTGGGACGCATGTGGAGAGTACCGCAGAGTTCCTCCGACTTCTTCACGGTGAGGAAGTCGTGTAGGTAGAAGACCGTCTGCTTCCAGTGGGTGTATCGGGCCTCGGGGGCCGTGGTGAAACCGGTCTTCTTGTGACACGCGGTGAACTCGACGTTGAAGTAGGTGACGAGCGCCTGGATGTAGTCCTGTCGACGACAGACGAGGTGCCACGGGGAGGTGAACTCCATGTCGCCGCGTTGTAGGTTGTTGAGATTGATTTCGCGCACTAGACAGTGGTTAGTGACCACCTGGTTGGGGTCTACCACATCCACCAGCGGCTCAGTGATGGCGACTTTGCGAATCGCGCTCATGTTAAATCCGTAGACGTCGTCCCACCACGCGATCTTATCCTCCATGTACTGGCGGTCCTCTATGCCGCAGATGTACAGAGTGGCTCTATCGGGGAATAGAAGACCGCCCTTCGCGAGCCAGCGGTCACGCGCGTACAGAACAGTGTCCAACATCGCCTCGTAGAACAAACAATATCCCATCCACTCGGATACCAAGATGTCGACCTTATCCACCGGTAAGACGACCTCTTCCACTTTACCTCTGATGAGAGTGATGACGTCGTTGAGGTTGTTATCCTCTACAATGCGCTCCGCGTATTCTATGATAGAGGAGCACTCGATCCCTATAACCTTTGCAGCTCCGGCGCGCGCTGCGAACATGCAAAGAACCCCTGTACCGCACCCGACGTCCAACACAACTTTCCCTTTAAACAGATGTCGGTTGTGATACATCGCGTTGCGGTAGGTGAGAGTTCGAACTTCATCCTTCAGCATCTCCTCGTGGATGCCGAAGTGGGCATAGCTATCGAAGTAGTAATCCTTGGAGGTCATCTCGTCCGGGTGGGAGGTGGATACAGCGGTGTCGGCGTTGTCCTCACAGGCGACGGCGTCTCCACCCGCAGCTTCCGGCATCTCGGAATCAGCGCCACTCGTCGACGCTGCGGACACGACACACGGACCACCGTTGATGCTGGCCGCTCCGTTGAGTTCGATGCTCGAATGTGGAGGAGACTTTGCGAGGATTGTCTCGCTTATAGGCGGGCAGGAACCGGTGGATAAAGCGTTGCGCTGCGCCCGGCTCCCGGCTGAAGAAACACCGATCTTTGGGGTCCCACGTGTTTTTAATTCAGCCATGTTAAAACTATCCTGTTACCGGTACTGTTAGTGTTAGCCTATAAAGTCGTATATGGCAGTATGGTGAAGTCAAAGTTGATTCTAAATTTTGCAATAAGAAGTGCACTATTCGGTGTCACACCTAAAGCAGTTCAGCAGTTGTCAGACTGCTGAAATGACTGAAATAACACACAGTGATACTGATATATCTGTATATGCAAGTAGAATGACAGACATGAGACATGAGCACATGACTGTATGAGATACCGGTATCATAAATCAAAACCTGGAAATAACTTTCTTTATGTCGAGGTTCTCTAACCAAAACAATAACCTATTTTCAGGAAAACTACATAGTTAAGGCCTACTGCCTAGTGTTGCACTGTTGACAACGGCATTAATGATTAACCCAGGGAATACCACAATACCTTTAACCCATCCCAAATAAAACGACTGTATTCTCTTCAGTAAATTATAATACAGTACTGAACCTCTGATATGTTAACAAAATAATACTGTCCAAAAAAAAACAATAAATATGATATAATATGAGGCGGTTGGTTATTATTGATGTCGTTAACATCAATAATATGAGGGTTCGGACAAAATGCCAGTTGTTTCTCTTATGTAAATTTATGTTACAGTCCATATCCACACCTCTGGCAGTCTGGTATTTTCGTATCCCAGCAGCTTGTTTATATACAGTAGTTACTCAAGTAACAGCTGATTACTCAAAATTTCAAAAATAAAACTGTTCTATTGACTTTAGTTTATTGTTTTGGTTAGAATAACGTGCTACTTGTAAATATGCTCCTTTCCCTTAATTGATAATTGATAAAAAATAACCTCAATTTTTTATATTGTTGGCAACGCGTACACGTACTACTGTAGTTCGCCTTTATTGTTGGCAACGCGTACACGTACTACTGTAGTTCGCCTTTATTGTTGGCTGTTTATTTATAAAATTAAGATACATAACTTTATTCAATCCGTCTTGGACAGCGTGCGTGGGTACTGTATCTGTGGTCGTGTGGTAATCTCCTGCAATAGTGCAACTGCCTTTCTAACGAAATCGTTGCCAACACACGATGATAAATGGACATTTATCTGCACCAGCTTGAGTTGAGACGGGGCGGGATTGGGGTGGTTGACTTTAAATCCCATCTCGGTGAATTAATATCTTTAAAGGTAGCAAGCAACAAGCTACATACTGAATCAAATATATAATAAATAAAATATATATAAAATAAACAGGTAAATACCCCACACCAGGCCCGGGCTACGGGCCTACCCCACACACTAACAAAAAACATAGAATCGGGACATTAACCCATACATATGTTAAGCAGTTTCATGTATTTGTTTTTTGTTTATGTTGTTTTTGTTTGTATTCTTTGCGTTTTTTTTGATGGCCCTAGGGCTGAACCATTTTGTGTTGAATGTCCTGATTCTATGTTTTTTGTTAGAGTGTGGTGTGTAAGACTCTAGTGTTTACTTGTTTATTTTATATTATAATTAATATTGTCTCAATGATATATCAATTAAGGGGGGCAGAGTAGGTGCGTTAATTTAACCAAAATAATAAACTAAAGATAATATACAGGTCGTAGAAGAGGTTACAGTTTTATGTACTGTATCGACGGAGCCCCACAAAAAAGGCATCATCACTACCGGTACATTATTCTTTATTTTATTTATAAATAATATTTGTGACAATATCTCTACTGCAAAGAACGCCCAAGTTGATATTTAAATGTTTAACTATTGACTTTCGTTTATTGTTTTGGTTAGAATAATAACATGCCACTGTAACCTGATCATTTCACTTAATTGATTATTAAGATTGGTCGATATATTAATTGCCAAGAGTATGCCAGGGGAGGTACACGTACTGTAAATGTTTGTCTTGGAACATAAATGGACTTTGCGACAAATTCAGCGACGCAAACGTGTTTGGTTACGCAGTAAACTTTGACGTAATTTGGTTATACGAAGTGAAGTCGAACTGTTGCTTTTCCATCCCGGGATTTAGGTATTATGGTAATGTAAACAACGATATATAATAAACGCGGTGGTATCGGCCTGTTAGTAAGCAACCGGATACAGGATGCGATCCATGATATCGAAACTTCCGTTCCCGGTATCATATCAGTTAAGTTAGGTAAAGATCTAGTTCTTTGCGGGATTTACATTGAGCCAAGGGATTCACCCTATTACAGCGAGAGATCTTGGGGCGACTTGCAGGCGTTCTCAATGTCATCATATGCTAATCATAAAGTTTTGTTTGGTGACTTCAACGCTCATGTGTACCGACCGAAAAACTCACATGGTTCAGACGTCGTGAGTGTTTGCGATTTAAATTTTATTTAAATTTTTATTTAAAAATTATTTAGATTTAGAGGTACATAAAATATACAGCATGTTTTCTAAAGTTTATATACCAGACTACTGTATCAGCGATTGAAGTTTTCACGATTTCGGCTAAGTTCGCACCGTTTAATGATAGAGTTAGGTAGATGGTCTAGAACACCACGTGAAAATCGAGTGTGTCCTTGCGACAAGAAGACAATACAAACCGAGGAACATGTATTGTTCTACTGTCCCTTAACAAATCATGTACGCGCAAAATACAAAGCAAAAAAAAGGTGCGAGAAATCACTTGTACTTGTAGGAGGTAGTAAATCACTTGTACTTGTAGGAGGTAGTAAATCACTTGTACTTGTAGGATGTAGTGAATCACTTGTACTTGTAGGAGGTAGTAAATCACTTGTATTTGTTGGAGGTAGTAAATCACTTGTACTTATAGGAGGTAGTAAATCACTTGTACTTGTAGGAGGTAGTAAATCACTTGTACTTGTAGGATGTAGTAAATCACTTGTACTTGTAGGAGGTAGTAAATCACTTGTACTTGTAGGAGGTAGTAAATCACTTGTACTTGTAGGAGGTAGTAAATCATTTGTACTTGTAGGAGGTAGTAAATCACTTGTACTTGTAGGAGGTAGTAAATCACTTGTACTTGTAGGAGGTAGTAAATCACTTGTACTTGTAGGAGGTAGTAAATCAGTTGTACTTGTAGGAGGTAGTAAATCACTTGTACTTGTAGGAGGTAGTAAATCACTTGTACTTGTAGGAGGTAGTAAATCACTTGTACTTGTAGGAGGTATTAAATCACTTGTACTTGTAGGAGGTAGTAAATCACTTGTACTTGTAGGAGGTAGTAAATCACTTGTACTTGTAGGAGGTAGTAAATCACTTGTACTTGTAGGAGGTAGTAAATCACTTGTACTTGTAGGAGGTAGTAAATCACTTGTACTTGTAGGAGGTAGTAAATCACTTGTACTTGTAGGAGGTAGTAAATCACTTGTACTTGTAGGAGGTAGTAAATCACTTGTACTTGTAGGAGGTAGTAAATCACTTGTACTTGTAGGAGGTAGTAAATCACTTGTACTTGTAGGAGGTAGTAAATCACTTGTATTTGTAGGAGGTAGTAATAGTAAATAACTTGTACTTGTAGGAGGTAGTAAATCACTTGTACTTGTAGGAGGTAGTAAATCACTTGTACTTGTAGGAGGTAGTAAATCACTTGTACTTGTAGGAGGTAGTAAATCACTTGTACTTGTAGGAGGTAGTAAATCACTTGTACTTGTAGGAGGTAGTAAATCACTTGTACTTGTAGGAGGTAGTAAATCACTTGTACTTGAAGGAGGTAGTAAATCACTTGTACTTGTAGGAGGTAGTAAATCACTTGTACTTGTAGGAGGTAGTAAATCACTTGTACTTGTAGGAGGTAGTAAATCACTTGTACTTGTAGGAGGTAGTAAATCACTTGTACTTGTAGGAGGTAGTAAATCACTTGTACTTGTAGGAGGTAGTAAATCACTTGTACTTGTAGGAGGTAGTAAATCACTTGTACTTGTAGGAGGTAGTAAATCACTTGTACTTGTAGGAGGTAGTAAATCACTTGTTCTTGTAGGAGGTAGTAAATCACTTGTACTTGTAGGAGGTAGTAAATCACTTGTACTTGTAGGATGTAGTAAATCACTTGTACTTGTAGGAGGTAGTAAATCACTTGTACTTGTAGGAGGTAGTAAATCACTTGTACTTGTAGGAGGTAGTAAATCACTTGTACTTGTAGGAGGTAGTGAATCACTTGTACTTGTAGGAGGTAGTAAATCACTTGTACTTGTAGGAGGTAGTAAATCACTTGTACTTGTAGGAGGTAGTAAATCACTTGTACTTGTACGAGGTAGTAAATCACTTGTACTTGTAGGAGGTAGTAAATCACTTGTACTTGTAGGAGGTAGTAAATCACTTGTACTTGTAGGAGGTAGTAAATCACTTGTACTTGTAGGAGGTAGTAAATCACTTGTACTTGTAGGAGGTAGTAAATCATTTGTACTTGTAGGAGGTAGTAAATCATTTGTACTTGTAGGAGGTAGTAAATCACTTGTACTTGTAGGACGTAGTAAATCACTTGTACTTGTAGGAGGTAGTAATAGTAAATCACTTGTACTTGTAGGAGGTAGTAAATCAGTTGTACTTGTAGGAGGTAGTAAATCACTTGTACTTGTAGGAGGTAGTAAATCACTTGTACTTGTAGGAGGTAGTAAATCACTTGTACTTGTAGGACGTAGTAAATCAGTTGTACTTGTAGGAGGTAGTAAATCACTTGTACTTGTAGGAGGTAGTAAATCACTTGTACTTGTAGGAGGTAGTAAATCACTTGTACTTGTAGGAGGTAGTAAATCACTTGTACTTGTAGGAGGTAGTAAATCACTTGTACTTGTAGGAGGTAGTAAATCACTTGTACTTGTAGGACGTAGTAAATCACTTGTACTTGTAGGAGGTAGTAATAGTAAATCACTTGTACTTGTAGGAGGTAGTAAATCAGTTGTACTTGTAGGAGGTAGTAAATCACTTGTACTTGTAGGAGGTAGTAAATCACTTGTACTTGTAGGAGGTAGTAAATCACTTGTACTTGTAGGACGTAGTAAATCAGTTGTACTTGTAGGAGGTAGTAAATCACTTGTACTTGTAGGAGGTAGTAAATCACTTGTACTTGTAGGAGGTAGTAAATCACTTGTACTTGTAGGAGGTAGTAAATCACTTGTACTTGTAGGACGTAGTAAATCAGTTGTACTTGTAGGAGGTAGTAAATCAGTTGTACTTGTAGGAGGTAGTAAATCACTTGTACTTGTAGGAGGTAGTAAATCACTTGTACTTGTAGGAGGTAGTAAATCACTTGTACTTGTAGGAGGTAGTAAATCAGTTGTACTTGTAGGAGGTAGTAAATCACTTGTACTTGTAGGAGGTAGTAAATCACTTGTACTTGCAGGAGGTAGTAAATCACTTGTATTTGTAGGAGGTAGTAAATCACTTGTACTTGTAGGAGGTAGTAAATCACTTGTACTTGTAGGAGGTAGTAAATCACTTGTACTTGTAGGAGGTAGTAAATCACTTGTACTTGTAGGAGGTAGTAAATCACTTGTACTTGTAGGAGGTAGTAAATCACTTGTACTTGTAGGAGGTAGTAAATCACTTGTATTTGTAGGAGGTAGTAAATCACTTGTACTTGTAGGAGGTAGTAAATCACTTGTACTTGTAGGAGGTAGTAAATCACTTGTACTTGTAGGAGGTAGTAAATCACTTGTACTTGTAGGAGGTAGTAAATCACTTGTACTTGTAGGAGGTAGTAAATCACTTGTACTTGTAGGAGGTAGTAAATCACTTGTACTTGTAGGAGGTAGTAAATCACTTGTACTTGTAGGAGGTAGTAAATCACTTGTACTTGTAGGAGGTAGTAAATCACTTGTACTTGTAGGAGGTAGTAAATCACTTGTACTTGTAGGAGGTAGTAAATCACTTGTACTTGTAGGACGTAGTAAATCACTTGTACTTGTAGGAGGTAGTAATAGTAAATCACTTGTACTTGTAGGAGGTAGTAAATCAGTTGTACTTGTAGGAGGTAGTAAATCACTTGTACTTGTAGGAGGTAGTAAATCACTTGTACTTGTAGGAGGTAGTAAATCACTTGTACTTGTAGGACGTAGTAAATCAGTTGTACTTGTAGGAGGTAGTAAATCACTTGTACTTGTAGGAGGTAGTAAATCACTTGTACTTGTAGGAGGTAGTAAATCACTTGTACTTGTAGGAGGTAGTAAATCACTTGTACTTGTAGGAGGTAGTAAATCACTTGTACTTGTAGGAGGTAGTAAATCACTTGTACTTGTAGGACGTAGTAAATCACTTGTACTTGTAGGAGGTAGTAATAGTAAATCACTTGTACTTGTAGGAGGTAGTAAATCAGTTGTACTTGTAGGAGGTAGTAAATCACTTGTACTTGTAGGAGGTAGTAAATCACTTGTACTTGTAGGAGGTAGTAAATCACTTGTACTTGTAGGACGTAGTAAATCAGTTGTACTTGTAGGAGGTAGTAAATCACTTGTACTTGTAGGAGGTAGTAAATCACTTGTACTTGTAGGAGGTAGTAAATCACTTGTACTTGAAGGAGGTAGTAAATCACTTGTACTTGTAGGAGGTAGTAAATCACTTGTACTTGTAGGAGGTAGTAAATCACTTGTACTTGAAGGAGGTAGTAAATCACTTGTACTTGTAGGAGGTAGTAAATCACTTGTACTTGTAGGAGGTAGTAAATCACTTGTATTTGTAGGAGGTAGTAAATCACTTGTACTTGTAGGAGGTAGTAAATCACTTGTACTTGTAGGAGGTAGTAAATCACTTGTACTTGTAGGAGGTAGTAATTCACTTGTACTTGTAGGAGGTAGTAAATCACTTGCACTTGTAGGAGGTAGTAAATCAGTTGTACTTGTAGGAGGTAGTAAATCACTTGTACTTGTAGGAGGTAGTAAATCACTTGTACTTGCAGGAGGTAGTAAATCACTTGTATTTGTAGGAGGTAGTAAATCACTTGTACTTGTAGGAAGTAGTAAATCACTTGTACTTGTAGGAGGTAGTAAATCACTTGTACTTGTAGGAGGTAGTAAATCACTTGTACTTGTAGGAGGTAGTAAATCACTTGTACTTGTAGGAAGTAGTAAATCACTTGTACTTGTAGGAGGTAGTAAATCACTTGTACTTGTAGGAGGTAGTAAATCACTTGCACTTGTAGGAGGTAGTAAATCACTTGCACTTGTAGGAGGTAGTAATAGTAAATCACTTGTACTTGTAGGAGGTAGTAAATCACTTGTACTTGTAGGAGGTAGTAAATCACTTGTACTTGTAGGAGGTAGTAAATCACTTGTACTTGTAGGAGGTAGTAAATCACTTGTACTTGTAGGAGGTAGTAAATCACTTGTACTTGTAGGATGTAGTAAATCACTTGTACTTGTAGGAGGTAGTAAATCACTTGTACTTGTAGGAGGTAGTAAATCACTTGTACTTGTAGGACGTAGTAAATCAGTTGTACTTGTAGGAGGTAGTAAATCACTTGTACTTGTAGGAGGTAGTAAATCACTTGTACTTGTAGGAGGTAGTAAATCACTTGTACTTGTAGGAGGTAGTAAATCACTTGTACTTGTAGGAGGTAGTAAATCACTTGTACTTGTAGGAGGTAGTAAATCACTTGTACTTGTAGGACGTAGTAAATCACTTGTACTTGTAGGAGGTAGTAAATCACTTGTACTTGTAGGAC
>JAUCBJ010005067.1:0-61125 GCA_032718475.1 Nemertoderma westbladi
CCCCCAAAGATTAAAGCCTCTGAGAGACTTAAAGATCACACATTGTACAGTACAATACAGGATAACAATGCAACGAAACCTGTAAGTCGAAAATATATAAACACAAAAATTTAGCTTTAAACTCATTCCACAGCTCAAGAAGGTACAATAAACAGACCAATCAAGCCCACGGCTAGTACATAATATTACTGCAATAAGTAATGAAAAGATCAGATTGTAAATAATAATAAATAATCCATATTATTAAATATATAAATATTCATTAGTTATGTAGTAAAAAAGAATACGGAAGGAAAAATAAATAAATAATAAAACCGGTAAAACAAAAACAGAACTTAGACAGACCCCCCCCCCCCCCCCCACCCCCCTCCCCAAGCAAACTCATCAACCCTCCCGAATTGTATATTGCAGGAATCAAAACGTCTCATAGTTTTATTATTTCTATTTTCAGCCTTCTTTATATCGTAAAAAACTCAACTCTTAACCCAAATCCCTACTGTAAGAAATGTACATACGCGATAAAGTACGATTGGCCCCATCCACCCAGGTGTGCCCACTTCGGATCTTCAGTAGTTCACCTACTTGGACAGATACCGGCAGCTGTGCGCTGCCAATTTGCACTGACAAAGTCACCAAATGGCAAAGGGCGGGCCCCTTTAAGCGAAAAGCCGAGGAACGAGCATTACTTTTTGGACGAATCGAATCGGAATCCGAGTTCATTATAGGTGATATGTAACGGCGGGCCTGTTTAGGGTGTTCCGGGGTAATACAGAGCATAAACTATATACCATCGTGACCAGCGCAGAATTCTAAGACTTTTGAACGTAATTTCAAGAATTTTCATCCACGTGGTCAAAAGTTATGGGTCAAAACGTGCGTTGTTTTAACAAAATATTTTTTGTTATTCTAGCTACCGAATGGTTGTTACGGCTTCTAATTGGTTGCCATCCTTAGGCCATATAATAGTAGAACGCTCTCATTGGCCCAATTCTAAATTCTGCTCCCCGTTCACTGTAATGTTAATTTCGTATTTTTTAAGTCGAGCTACAGCAACAACGGCATGGTCTGATGAAAAGGTTTTTCTGGATTATGAAAATATAGTTGTCCGTGTACTTGTATAAGTAATTTTTTAAATAAATAATAAATTCATGATTAGTTACAGGTGAGTTGAAAAGGTTATTAAAAACGTAATTTGGTTGCTTCTCACTCAACATTTACATTTCAAAACAGAATAATTGTATAGTTGTCTCATTTTTGAATGAATTTTTTTAGTAAATTATAAAAATATAATCATGTGACATGCCTGGCGTCAATGAATTTCGTAAATTTATACAAGTGACATGCTATTTATAACTAATAGTTATAAATAAAAGATTTATTATGTAACATATACGCTTTTGGCCGCTTCCATTCATATTTTTTTCAATATTTATCAACTCCAATCGATAGATTATGTGATTACGCAACTAACTATGTATCATTTATTAAATTTCATGCCGATGGCTCAGGTTTATTCAAGATTGAACGGCAATATTCTGGTGTCACGCAAATTCACACAAAAATACGATCTCATTAAAATGTAACTTCCCGTAGGTTTCATGACGAGTTCTTTACATATAAAGATAGATAATACTCTTAGCTTTCGAATGCACTAAATATCTCCGAATTTCATTAACATAGACTCGAGTTATTAAGGATTTCCTGAAAAAATTCCACATTTTAGCTATTTTTCATAATTTTATGCATTTATAATTTTGCGTTGTATATCTCTGTTGCCATGGAGGCTACACTGTATGAATAGAAGCACTTAACTTATAATAGGCATTCCTCACCGCGGTTGTAAATGGTTCTGTCTCCACAGTTAGTAGACCGTTTTTGACGCGGAAAAAAATTTCTAAGATCCCAAAGTAAGTATGACATGTTGCCAATGGCAACGCCTCAACCAAATTTAGCAAGGTTGCTTCAAAATAATTACAAAATCTTTGTTAAAACAAATATAACTTGCATCCAAAATGTCAATGCGTTGTCTCATTGTATGTCGGTTGAAAGATTACAGTATGCCTGGGTAGTTGGTAGACAGACATGTGCGAAGTTAGCCAGACTCTGAAGTCAGTTTCCATGGCAACAGATGCGTATTCCTGTACATACAGTGGCAATGGACAAAGTGTTGGTTACTTTTTGTTGAAAATTTGTATATAGACCTACATTGATTATTAGAATTGTATGATATACTTAGGGACCACACCATAGCAACAGGGGGTCTTTTACCATAGCAACAAGCTATACTCCATGGCAACCACATCGCAGTTAACTGAAATCGGTAGAAAATGTTTATGTCATGCTTACTATGCAATATAGGTGATAGACTGACAAAAGTTGGCAATAGTCAGTAGTCATTTTCCATAGCAACAAGTATCTTGCATAGCAACGGAGGAACGATTAGCTGGTTATCGGTGAAAATTTGTATGTGGACCTTTTTTTGATTACACAATTACATTATATATTTGACAACCACACCGTAACAACAGGGGTTCGTTTCCATAGCAACTAGGTATCAACCATAGCAACGAGAAAGCAGTGGATAGCTATTAGTTGAAAATATGTAATTTCAAACAATATTTGTTTGCAAAATATTTTTATTGCCCGCTAGAAGCCTTAGCAACGGAGGTGTGAATGCATAGCAACCACAAGCATGAGTCTATCTCTGAACAAGATCCATAGCTAAATTTACCATCGTGTGATGTTAAAATATTCCTTCATATCTTGCGGTATATTTCTTGACTTTATTGTATTTCATTATTGGCGTTTCCCTGCTATTGTTAAAATAAAAACTCATTTCGTTTCAGTCAAGAGGGACCACAGCATATAATATGACTTATAAAAAATAGTTATCTTTTTGTTGCCACATACTATAATACTGTATTCACTTTACCCTACTGCAATATGGTTATTCCATGTCTCTACAGTTATTGTGATAGTCAATTCCAAAATAACAATGAGCACATCTACAAACATCAACAATATTTTCTGAACAGCCAATTTTCGCCAATCCTCGAAGAGGATTGGCGACTGTCAAAACCCAAAAGCAAAATATATTTTAGATTCTAAATATTTCAACGGCGGGTGGGGGGGTTGAACAAAATATTTATTTTCTGCTGAAATAATTCGATTAAGCACGTTTGGAAGCTCTACATAACTTTTTTGTTGCAGCAATTTATATTATTTTTGTGATGTATATATTATTACTTATTATGTTATAATGCCTATTATGCCTATTAAATAAATACCTATTATGTTATAATGTCAGAATAACTGTGTAATAATTATTTATTACTTGGAAATAAAGTATAACTTTTTCACTATTAATTATCGGGGTATTATATTTACTGAGCGGAAATAAGGGTCGAGAGAATATTGAAGAAAATGCGCTACATTTTTCCCATGCAATAGTTTGCAATAATTAATATGTAATAATTTTAATAATTTATTTTAGCACTTTTTGTTGTTTAATTCTTTAATAATAACTATATACGTCATTGATCACAAAATATCACTTTATTGCGTTACTGTACGAATGATGTTGCTTCCTGAGCGACATCGTGGGAAATAACAAAACTAGGGATAATAGAGTTAACTGACCTGAAAGGAAGGGGGGTGATTTTTCCATATTCCTCAAACAAAAATGGCAATTTATATATCACCTATTTATTTATAAATGATAATTTAATTTTGTTAATTTCCTGGCAACCAATATCGTCTTGATTTTAAAGTTAGAAAATAACAACAAATATTATATTAAGTTCTGGGTTTTTTTTTAACTTTTTACATTTCGGGATGTTGTTACACATTTACTCACTAAAACGTATTTGAATTTGATTATTATTTTTTTATTTGGTCAGAAATTTCAACAAGTTTTTGAAAAGTACTTGTTGGTCAGCACATTGCGTAGGAATTTTATACAAAGCAATAAATAAATACAACCATTTAAATTGTTTAAGAGTTTCCATTCCTTTTAGTCTTTAGTTCAGTTCAGAGTTACCAATTTAGAGTTATGGGGGCATAATAATAATTATTGATGTAGTTTGTGGGGTAAACCGCCTAGATCTTCCGGATCAGTTTGTCCCCCAGAACACTTCCGAACATATTCGGGATTCCTAGCTAACCCCTCATCCCTGGCTCGTAACTCCATCTCTATACCGACACAGCGCTGAGTCTCCGCTTCCAGTCGGGCGAGCATCGCCCTGCCATCGAACCCATCGGCATTGTCCCGGAAACTAACCATCCCATCTCTGTGGCTTATAGACGCGCACACTTCCCCGTCCTCGATCATACACAGAACTAAAGCCTCAGCCTCATCAGCACTCCCTAAACCAACCCTAGTCGCCATATCAGCCAAGGATAAAGTAACAAAAGTTTTAGTTAATCTCAGAATCTTCTTCCGATAAAACGACTTAACTAGTTGTTTAATTAACCCCATATTATCGTCTTCCACGAAAGATTCTTTATACTTCACAACGACAGCCTCTAAAGACGATGCCTTAGGGCTCCCGTAAGCTCTTTCTAACTCATCGTATTGGCTGAAGTTCTGTCTAATAAACTTGACTACAATCGGCGAGACATACTTCGGCAGCGGGATTACTGTTCCGTGTAGAATCAGAGAAATTATCATGTATTTTTTGTGCGATTCGCAAGTAATTCGAGATACCGCCGAAGACGGACAAGTTACCGCTTGTTCGAAGAAGAAAAGCGCGTGTTCGAAACGCTTAAGGGCGGTTAGAATCATTCCTCCGTAATAAGCGTACAATAGATAATGTTTGGCGTCGAATCTACCGTCTTCTTTTTCGATCTCAGAGATGCTTGGATTGATAAAGTTTAGCGCAGGTTTGAAACATTTCGCTGAGAGACAAAGTTCGAATAGTTGGGAGTGGAGGGATGTTAGTCTAGAAGGTTCGTCTGACTGTATAATTGGGATCGCACGGGTTAGTAGATTTATACCGCGCATGGGGGTTTGTTTCTCGATGAGGATTCGAGTGAGTGTTTGGAATAACTGCGCGAACATATCCAGAGCAAAGGAGATGTGGCGTATATTGCAGGTCTCGAGAAAGGTCTGCACCTGGTTGCAGATAACGTCGGAGTCCACTGAGCCGATACAGCCCAAAGCGTGGTTGAGTTTGTTGACAAGGATTATGAGTACTCCCATAGAATGCTGTTGGCAGTTGAGGCATTGTAGCGAGTTGTTGTAGTTGTCGGCGTTGTAGTTTTTTAGAAGCGGTAATTTCCTCAGGGTTTCCGCAACTGATCTTATCTCGTTGTCTGTTTCGACTTTTGCGCTTTGTATTAAACTCACAATCTGATCCAGATTTGACTGAATTGACGCCATGGCGCAATCACTCGGGGTACAGGGGTAGGCCTGTAGTCTGGTAGTTGGTAGTACTACAGTCAATTATCAGATTATTGAAGTACCGGTATTGCAGTATTGAATTAGCCTAAGCTGCTAAGCCGGTAAGCGCTACTGCAGTACTGTGTACTGTACTGAATTACAGCTAGGCCTTTTGGCCTTTGCCTTGTCTCGTTCTCGTAGTGTACTATCATGAGAACAAGACATGACTGGGGGGGGGGGGGGGGGCAGTGCCCCCAAAGCCCCCCGCACGGTACGGTCCTGCGACACAGCAATTCAAGGCGGTTCTTGTAATTTATTTATTGCTATATAGTACTGTAGCTTTCCATGTATTGTTTAATCGCCGTTTTATGGATCAACTGAAATGGTGCGAATATACTGTGTTGCAGTGTTGCTTTGTATTTAAGAGTCTGTCTGGCTGCATTGCAAAGTTGGGTTGTTTATAATTTGTTTGTAATTTGACTTGTTTATAATTTGATTTGTTTGTTTGTGTATTATAGGTAGGCTTACTTATACTGTATATATATATATCACATTATTTTGTTGAGTTTATTGTAAACTAGAACATTAATTTGTTACGGTTGTTTGCGAAAATAAAAATAAATAGTATAAATTAGCTACTGAAATGTATGACTCAACCAGTATAGATTTTATTTAGAGCAATTATTGTTGCCAGTCACCCGTTCCTGCAGGCAATGTTCTCCTTTTATTTCATTTTATATGTTTTATAGATAATACAAGAGTGTTTTTTTTACATTTATTATTATTTAAAGCTGCGCCAGCTCCTCATAATGCCGAGAAAGATCAGATCAGATACCTGGGTTGCGCGAACCGCGCTCCGGTACGTGGAAGCAGTAGTCAGGCACCTGGGTTGGGCGAACCGCGCTCCGGTATGGAAGCAGTATAGTCACGTCGATCGTGGTCGAGCTACAGTATTATCATATTTAGTATTAGCGTACAATGTAGGCCTAGTAATATAAGTAATAATTATTAATTGCACGGTAAATAAAATAAATAAATACAGTATAAATGACAAGTTAACTACTGTAATTACAGTAGTTAAGCAACCAATTTTGAGATGTTTAGTTAAATAATAGTTGAAAATTCAACTAAATACTAAGATTTTGATTATTTCAGGTAACCATACCAACGGGTTGTTCTTTCCGTTTCGCAAGACCTCACAAACTATAATTCTTGAGTATGGCTTTTCATATGATTAGCAGTAGCACATGGGTGTTCAGTAGCACATAGGTGTTAACATTAACAATGGGTGTTATTATTTGTTATTGTTTAGAGAGCATTCAGTCGAGACTCTCGACGACATGGTTCAGAACAGTCAAAAGGACAAGGAGACATAGAAAACCCGTCAACCAATCCAACAAACAGCAGCTTTGGGAATTAGTTAGATTTTAGTTGAAAGTCAACTATTTAAAAAATAACCGTTTACTAGC
This sequence comes from Nemertoderma westbladi, assembly GCA_032718475.1. Lineage (NCBI taxonomy): Eukaryota > Metazoa > Xenacoelomorpha > Nemertodermatida > Nemertodermatidae > Nemertoderma > Nemertoderma westbladi. Next base: position 6,850 of record JAUCBJ010005067.1, read on the forward strand.
TAAATTCAAAGTGTCAAGTTAAATAAAACCGAATTTTACCTAAATAAAACATCAAATGACAACTTTAACGAGTTGAACATTCAACTAGTTGAACAGCACTTAGTAGGCCAGTATACTTGGCTTGGCTGACGTTTGAAATTGTAATGGTTCTGATCCGAATGCGTTGTCAAGCTGTAAGGTAAGGCCTGTCCTTTTGAAAAGTTATATAGTGTAAGTTGTCGTAGTGTGCATTTCGACTTCTGCTAAAAAAAAAGGTTACATACGTTGGATGGGCAGGCGCAGATGTGCTTAGATGTGCTAGGCGGTGCAGCCGCCATAGCATCGGTAAAGATAGATACGACATCCGTGCACCAACACTGTCTGACGGGTAGTTCTTTTTACAGAACACAAGCGAACACACAAAAACACACCCGAACACACTCCAAAAACTGCCGAACACAATCGAACACAGTCGAAAATAGAAAGAGCACAAAAAATAACACCGGGTACCAACTTTTAGATAAAATTAGCCACGCGTTACTTTTCTATAAGAAAATTCCCGAAATTATTGAATAAAATTGTCGCGAAATTAAATATTCATTTCTTATCAAGTAGGCCTATCATTTGCTGTGTACTGCTGTACTGTATAACAAACTATGTAGTGAAGCCTACCGGGTCCCGTACCTGTCACATATAGTAATAGCGGGTTAGCTAATAGGCCTATTTGCCTGTGTACTGGAATAGCTTGGTCTGGGACTGATTGCTGAGGATATGAATTACTGTAGGGAGTTTAGCCAGTTACCGTACATGACCGTCATGACGTACGGTACAACAAAGGTACCGGTACCTACCTGTCTACTCCTGCACTGGAATTTAAAGAGCTGGGTCCTAGTTAAGTACCTACCCTGGCAGGTACCGGTAGGCCTAGGGATCTCTGTCCCGGTGCTACCACACTTAACTTAGACCTACTACTTTGTTAAATTATTAGTTGTCGGCTTAGGCTAGGCCTGGTCTGATAAGAAATTAATATTTAATTTCGCGACAATTTAATTCAATAATTTCGGGAATTTTCTTATAGAAAAGCAACGCGTGGCTAATTTTATCTAAAAGTTGGTACCCGGTGTTATTTTTTTGTGCTCGTTCTATTTTCGACTGTGTTCGATTGTGTTTGGCAGTTTTTGGAGTGTTTTCGGGTGTGTTCTACTGTGTTCACTTGTGTTCTGTAAAAAGATATATATATATCCCTGTCTGACTGCAGGCTGATGTACTGCACTATCCTATCACTGTATTATAACACACCAAGCTGTCGAAAAACTTTATATTGTTTGTACAGTAGTATTGAGCATATCTGAATTTACCTCTCGTTTATTAAAGCTCCAGTTCGATTCATTCATTGGTTGCCTATACGCAAAAATTTACCTACGCGAAACTGCATTCCATCACCTACGCGTAAAGGCTACGTGTAGCTTACACTTACGCTGAAAAGTCAAACCCAGAAATTTAGTATAAGTAGGGCATCATTGCCTTAGGTAGTTTTGTAGTACCTACAGTACTACACTCTAGTCTGCTACAGTAGCTGCAATTCAGTAGGCCTAGTCTATTTCAAAGATTGATTCACCAATCGTATTTGGCCCATTATTATATAGGGCCTACCGGTAATGGTTAATTTAATAGGCTTATCCAAATTAAGCGTCCTACAGTAATCACAATTTTTTTGCCTCCCATATTATCCTACACAAATTCTTCGCATACTGTAACATATTGTAACTCTAACCTACTGCAACTGTAAGAGTACATACAAAACGAAAGCTACTTTGAGTACTCCAGCACTCCAGGTAGCGTTGGTACAGTACAAACTCATATTTGTGTTCAGTGGCAGTGGGTCGAATAAATGTATTGCTTGAATGTTTAATATAAAATAAAATTGCTTGAAAGTTACACGATAATGTGTGAAATTTTACAACTTCTACTTCTGTGTGAGTGAGAGACAAGCTATTCTTATCAATAATTCTAAAACGGTGACAGACTTGAGTAGTAAATGTGTTAGACTGAGGCAAGGGGCCGGATTGACACAGCGTATTTCGTTGGAGTTTTATAACAATAATAATCTTCATATTTTTTTCGCAAACTTAAAAAAAAACATTATGATATAAACAACAAAATTTGCAAGGCAGTAACCCACTAAGTACTAGACCTACTAGTACTGATACAGTAGTTTAACGAACAAGTTTAAATCACTTGGTCTGCTAAAAAACCAAATACCAAGGTGGAACGTATGTTACTGTATATGTCTACGCCGAATATGTCTACGCTGTATTTGAACGTACTATTAAGGTTGTTCCGCCTTTCATATTGTATTCCTTTTCTATTGCATAACTTTTCTATTGCATACATTTTCTATTGCATGCATTTTCTATTGCAAACATTTTATATTGCATACATTTTCTATTGCATATATTTTCTATTGCATTCATTTTCTATTGCATATATTTTCTATTGCATTCATTTTCTATTGCATTATTCCATTTTTATTACATTCCTTTCCTATTGCATTCTATTTATATTACATTCCTTTTTTATTTCAATCCTTTTGTATTGCATTACATTTATATTACATGAGAGAGCTTATTCGACACCTCTCGTGAAGTTTGAAGTGGACTGTCTCGAAGGAAAAACAACTTGAGAATTCGAAGTAAACTGCCGGAACTATATCACTACAGTATATTATATCAATTAATAAGAATTTAATATATTAAATAGAACAGTGAGGATGTAAAGGAATAAGGTTCAGAAATTGCAGAAACAATATTTACAGATATAAAACTCGCTAAAATATAAAAACTTTTCTGAACTGTGGTCATTGACAGTAAACGTAACCGCGTGTGGCAAACCAAACGTGACCCAACTGGGCAAACCTATGTTTTATCTGTTATGTTAAATCTTTTCTATCACAACCATTTTCTATTGCATAACCCTTTTCTATTGCAATCCTTTTCTATCACAACCCTTTTCTATTGCATAACCCTTTTCTATTGCAATCCTTTTCTATTTCATAATTCTTTTCTATTGCAATCCTTTTCTATCACAATCATTTTCTATTGCATAACCCTTTTTCTATTGCAATCCTTTTCTATTTCATAATCCTTTTCTATTGCAATCATTTTCTATTACAATCCTTTTCTATTGCATAATCCTTTTCACTATTACAATCCTTTTCTATTGCAATCCTTTTCTATTGCAATCCTTTTTTATTACTACCCTTTTCTATTACAATCCTTTTCTATTGCATAATAATTTTCTATTGCAATCCTTTTCTATTGCAATCCCTTTTTAATTACAATCCTTTTCTATTGCAATCCTTTTCCATTGCATAATAATTTTCTATTGCAATCATTTTATATTGCATAATACTTTTCTATTGCAATCATTTTATATTACAATCCTTTTCTATTGCAATCATTTTCTATTGCAATACTTTTCTATTGCATAATCATTTTGTATTGCAATCATTTTCTATAACAATCCTTTTCTATTGCAATACTTTTCTATTGCATAATCATTTTGTATTGCAATCATTTTCTATAACAATCCTTTTCTATTGCATAATCATTTTCTATTGCAATCCTTTTCTATTGCAATCATTTTCTATTACAATCATTCTCTATTGCAATCCTTTTTTAGTACAATCCTTTTCTATTGCATAATACTTTTATATTGCAATCATTTTCTATTACAATCCTTTTCTATTGCAATCCTTTTCTATTGCAATACTTTTCTATTGCATAACCCTTTTATATTGCAATCCTTTTCTTTTGCATAACACTTTTCTATTGCAATCCTTTTCTATTGCATAATCATTTTCTATTGGAATCATTTTCTATTGCATTCCTATTCTATTGCAATCCTTTTCTATTACATAATACTTTTATATTGCAATAATTTTCTATTGCAATCATTTTCTATTGCAATCCTTTTCTATCGCAATATTTTCTATTTCATAATCATTTTCTATTGCAATCATTTTCTATTGCAATCCTTTTCTATTGCAATCTTTTCTATTTCATAATCATTTTCTATTGCAATCATTTTATATTGCAATCCTTTTCTATTGCAATCATTTTCTATTACAATCATTCTCTATTGCAATCCTTTTTTATTACAATCCTTTTCTATTGCATAATACTTTTATATTGTAATCATTTTCTATTACAATCCTTTTCTATTGCAATCCTTTTATATTGCAATACTTTTCTATTGCATAACCCTTTTCTATTGCAATCATTTTCTATTGCAATCATTTCTATAACAATCCTTTTCTATTGCATAACCCTTTCTATTGCAATCCTTTTCTATTGCATAACCCTTTTCTATTGCAATCCTTTTCTATTGCATAATCCTTTTCTATTGCAATCATTTTCTATTTCATTCCTTTTCTATTGCAATCATTTTCTATTGTATAATACTTTTATATTGCAATCATTTTCTATTGCAATAATATTCTATTGCAATCATTTTCTATTGCAATCATTTTCTATTTTATAAACATTTTCTATTGCAATCATATTCTATAACAATCCTTTTCTATCACAATACTTTTCTATTGCATAACCCTTTTCTATTGCAATCCTTTTCTATTGCATAACCCTTTTCTATTGCAATCCTTTTCTATTGCATAATCCTTTTCTATTGAAATCATTTTCTATTGCATTCCTTTTATATTGCAATCCTTTTCTATTGCATAATACTTTTATATTGCAATCATTTTCTATTGCAATCATTTTCTATTGCAATCATTTTCTATTGCAATCCTTTTCTATTGCAATCCTTTTCTATTGCAATCATTTTCTATTGCAATCATTTTCTATTGCAATCCATTTCTATTGCAATCCTTTTCTAATGTAGGCATTTTCTATTGCAATCCTTTTCTATTGCAATCAATTGTAATCATTTTGTATTGCAATCCGTTGCATTCCATTTATGTTGCATACGCAATCATTTTTACTTTTTTTTGTCTTTCTTCAATTTCTCGCCTCATTTAATTTGTTTATTTCCTTCAATTTAACAACAAAGTTGCTATGGAAATGAACGATTATCTAACGGTCGAGTCTAACAATTATAAATCACATGATGGAATCAGAAAATGCCCCTGATGTACTCAAGATAATAAATATAATCAATAAATGTGATATTTATTATATCAGAGTTCCGGTGAGCTACCAGAAGACGATGTATTAGACTTTGTACGAAAACTCTACTATTGTTTAACGAAACATTCAAATCCCATTATATTTGTTTGGTAGTCAATAAGATTTACAGTAAAACACAATTAATTTAATTTAAATACTAATAAACATTCTGACTTAATAATCCTGCCATAACAAGTTTCTTATTAACTGACCTTATATATCCCAATTAAATTAAATCATTAATAATAAAATCAGTTGTTAGCAGTATGCCAGACGACAACAATCAGAAGAATGCGCCAGATACCTCGAGAACGAGATCACCATGGAGAGAATACTTCGTGTTTACTCTCCTATGTATTGTGAACCTAGTCAGCTTTATGGACAGGTAATATTACAAATGAGTTAATTAATTTATATTCCAAAATTGTAACATTACTCAACGCCGTTAGTATTAACAGCGATTTGTTATTTAGCGCTTTACAACTTTAGAGGAGATTACAGCATTGCATTAGCCTGTATATTTAGTATTGTACAGTATTTGGTGTTATTGTTTACGTGGTAATCCATGACGGCGTTAAGTAATGTCCACTAAGTGGACATTAATTAACGCTGTCATTGGATACCACGTAAACAATAGGTGGAAATTTGCCTGACAGCCAGATTTGAAATGGGAGAATCTTTTAGGCTCGTTAAACCAAGGAATGCCTGTTCACACAATAGGTGATCTTCCACAGTAAACCCTTCCACTCTGTTTCCCAAGTTGTCTTGGTCTATTATTGTCTATTTGGCATGGTATTTGGTCTATTTAAAAACCGCTCAGCAACCAAAACAATAGAAAGGATATTACCACAAAATTCCTTTATTTGTAATTTCATTTTACCTTGATTTTACATTCAAAACTTACGTAAATGGAGTTCAGAATAAATTATGAGTTTATCAATCTTAGATGAAAGTACTTCCTCGCTACACCAGAATGAAACCATAATTTTGCACCATAGGTTGTGAATATATATTGCAGGACATTGCATGGACTATAGAACATTGAAATAAACTTTCGCGAGATAATCCGCATCTCTTCAAGGCCAGTATAGTATGTCCTTTGGCAGGCTTCTCACTCAACACCCCCCCCCCCCCCCCCCCCCCTCTGTATCTTTCAATTAATTTTTATAAATATTCAATACAAATATTAATTTATTTACAGGAGCTCAATTGCTGCAGTTCTGGAAAGAGTGCGAAGTTACTTTGAAATCTCCGATACCAATATTGGTTTAGTTAACACCACATTTATCTGTAGTTTCATGGCTTGTGTACCTATTTGCGGTTACTTGGGAGACAGGTGAAGCAACAATTTAATGATACAGAAGTGTAAAAAATCTCACATGTCAGAGGTGGTTTTGTTATTTTACTTGGAATCATACCAAACAGTCAATACATTTACAAAGAAATTCTAAATCAATTTATACTAATATTATAACTAATATTGCTAATGCAAACAGGCAATAAAAATTTAATGACTTTATGAGGGATTATGGTCAAGGACAACGGTCAATTTTGTTGACAAGCCGGCACAGCATTCTTAAAAATGCAGCTGCAATGCAGCATGCCGATCCTATGGTCAAGGACAATCAAAAGGGTCAAAGGTTCCAAAAGGGTCAATTTGACCATGTGGAACCTTTGATCCTATGGAACTATTTGCCCTAGGTAACCGTCTATCCTGTAGAACATTTCACCCTGTGGATCCTTGTCTGACACTTTGTTCTAAAATATCTATAATATTATTAGATACAACCGCAAATGGATGATATGTTTTGGCATTACAATATGGTGTGGAACAACCTTAGCTAGTTCTTATGTTCCCGCGAACGACTACCCGTTGTTCCTTTTCTTTCGGACATTCATGGGCGTTGGTGAAGCTAGCTATGCTATTGTAGCACCTACGATAATCGCAGATCTTTTTAAAGGTGAGATAAATCTAACTATATAAACGATAGTTTTAAGCAGAGTTAGCAATATTAGGCTACCGGTATAACATGGTATAACTCCTCCCATGAGTGCTATATGTACTACATGGGTATGAACTAGAATTTGGTGTTTATGAAACAATTGTGTGACACAAATAGAAAAATAAATGAACATTATTAGGGCACCAGCTGAAAATTTCCATGTAGTTAAGTGTTCAGATGTTAATCGTTTTTTACAGATATATACTTGTATAAACAGGTGATAAACGTTCTAGAATGCTGTCAATCTACTACACTGGACAACCACTTGGTGCTGGGTTAGGATATATGATGGGGGCCCTGGTTGCACAGGTACTGGAGAATACATTGGGATGGAATGAAAGTTGGAAATACACTTTACGAATAACACCAGGTAAAGTGGTAAATACAATATACAACTTTAGCTTTTTATTTGAGACAATGGGTCGCAATATACTTTGTCTCAATGTCTAGAAAATTAACACAAATTCTCATAGGTTACGGCAGTCCAAAATTATGCAACAAACACAAATATGTCGTCAATACACCCACAATAGAAAGTATAACTACATTGTAAAGTATAACTAAATTGGAAAGTAGAACTGCATTGCAAAGTATAACAGAATTTAAATATGAAACAATTTAACTGTAAAACACCCAATTGCTATTAGTCTCGATGCTATAGGCCTATAGTAAATATTACGTTTAATTTTATTTGCCTTAAAAATAATGTATAATAAATGCACCCAGTTAGGAAAAGGTGATATGGTCTGAGGAAGACATTATATATAAAGTGTGAAGCAAGAGAGGTGGTTTCAAAAAAGAAGCGTACGTTTATTTTAATGCATTTTTCACTTTTTATATTACGGGAAAGGATCAGCTTATAGTGACAGTGTTTCTAACAAAAGCGATGAACTAATTTCCTTTTTACTTGTAACTACCCTCACCCCCCCCCCCCCCCCCACCCGCCCCCTCCCTCCTTACATAATGTTTTATTTGTTCCAGGACTCGGTTTCTTAATGGTTTTACTTATCGCGTTTTTTGTAACGGAACCAGTGAGAGGTGCAATAGAAAACAGCCACGAAACCCGAACATCCTGGATAAAAGACTTGAAGTTCTTATCCACCAATCGCAGTTTCATTTGGTGTACATTAGGAACAACTTGTACTCTGTTCGCCGTAGGTATGTATGTACAGTGGGAACTACTACTACTAGGATCGGCATGCTGCATTGCAGCTGCATTTTTAAGAATGCTGTGCCGGCTTATCGACAAAATTGCACCGCCACAACTCCCTATCACCCATGACATTTCTAGATCATCCGCATCTTCAAGGCCAGTGTCCTTTAAGATGCGTCTCAAGAAAGTCATGGGCTGTCCACCATGCTTATTCACTCCATGAGGCTGCCAAAGTACAAGATTATGCACTGACTGGTCCTCACGGCGAAAGCAATGTCCTGCAAAGCGGAGGCGATTTTGTTCTAGTGTCAAGCTTGGGGGAACCAATGAAACACCTCCAATGTTATATAGTGTATGGTTGGAGATGTGTGCATTGTACTTGACACAATGAACCCGGCGTAGCATTCTTGTGAATGTGCCATCCAGAGATTTGGTGTCCTCAGCAGTTAGAGCCCAGCATGGACTCCCATAGAGGAGTACTGGAACTACTGCTGCTCTAAATAATCGGACCTTAAGTTTCCGATTAATTCTCGGTGACTTCCAAATCCTGGAAAGCCTTTTCAAGGCTGCCCATGCCTTTCCCTTACGTATTCGAAGGTCCTCACCTGACTTCCGGATCCATGATCCCAGGTAACAGAAGTCATCCACATGCTTAAGCATACCATCTTTTGAGCTTATGCTCATCCGATCAGAGACTTGCTGAGGACTTTCAAAGTTAACTGTCAAAATTTTGGTCTTTCTGTAGTTAATAAAAAGACCAACACTAGAAGCAGCATGTTCTAATGAGCTGAGGAGCCGTTGGGCTCCCTCTAGTGATTCTGAGAGTACTCCTAAGTCATCAGCAAAGTCTAGATCAGTTAGGTACTTGGCAGGATTTCCTCGACTTCTGGAGCCAGCAGGTGGAGATATCATCACCCCATCATCATTATGATGATCTAAGGACATGCGTAGAACATAGTCAACAACAATTATGAACAAGAATGGTGCAAGTGTGTCTCCCTGGAGGACGCCCCAAAACACTTCAAATGGTTCTGTGTCACCGTCAACAGTAGACACACATGTTGTCGAACCATCGTATACTGATCTGATTGCTGCAATAATTTCATCAGGAATCCCATATAATGAAAGTATGCTGAACATACGTGAGCGAGAGACTGAATCAAAGGCCTTGAAGAAGTCAACAAAGATAACAGCCAGATGCCTGTCTTTCTTTTTTGATAACTCTTCAATTATCCTTCTAAGTGCCAAAATGGGCTCCATGGTCCCACGACCTTTACGGAACCCATTCTGATTTCCACGGAGCAGTCTCTCAATGGGATCCCTGATGCGATTTAATAGAATTCTATTGTATAACTTTGCAGCAATCGAGATCAATGAGATTCCCCGAAAAGAACCATAGAGTATTAGGTTGCCCTTCTTGGGAACTGGCACCAACTTATTTGTTTTCATTTCTTGTGGGACTCTTGTTGTTCGGTACATATCTACTATGATGGGATAGATGAGCTTTAAACACTCAGGTATTTTAAAGACCTCAGGGGGAACGCCATCTACTCCACTGGCACGATTGGTCTTGCACCAAATCTGACAGGTTGTATCCGCCATTGTTCGCCATAGATACACGGCGAGTTATACGATTATAAATAATATATGAAAACCATTGTAAAATATTAAATTAATTAAATATTATGTAATTAAACATCCTTAGACTGTTGACTACTTTAAGACTGTTTGATTACCGGGATTTTAAAATAGTTTCCAAGTGAGTATAAGTTTCATCTGGGGAGTATAGTGTCGACCGCACTGGGAATGAGTTGTCAGATTTTGTGCGTAAGAAAACTTTACTTTTTTACTTTTGCATAAATTTTACGTAGTCAATAGAGCAAGATTCTGAAATTATTACAGTTGTAAGTAAAAGAAGCTCTATTAGTCGCAAGCGGAAAAAGTGATCCCTGAGCAAAACGAAATCTATCTTCATTTATTGTTTTGGTTAGAAAACACCGTTCTGCACTGTATACTGCCCCTTTCCTATAATGTTTTAAATGATTGAAATTACTTTTAAAACCACAAACACCTTTTATGTTTGCGATAATTTTTAGCCATTAACTCCCTAAAGTACATTACATGTTTAATGTAAAATTATTTGTAGTGTTTTTTTTTATATATAGGAGCTCAGGTGTTCTGGTATCCAACGTTGTTAGATAGAGCTTGTCCTTTAATCAATCACATAGACTTGCAACGGGGATGCGAAAATATAGGAGCGGGTTTCCTGTTCGGCATAGTAACCGGAATAGCTGGGTTAATAGGAGTCTCATTGGGAAGCCATATAGCTAAGTCATGGAGACAGACCAATCACAGAGCAGACCCAATGGTGTGTGCCTTGGCATTGATTATCTGTACCCCATTGATGTTTACAGCCATGTTGACCTCAAGGTAAATGATATATATAAAACAAATTCTACTACATTTAAAAAAAATATATATATAATAATATTATTTATTATTAGATTATTAAATAGGTTCTGATAGAAAACTGAAAGAAACATTAATGTCACAAAAATATGTACGATACTCTTTAATAATTTACTTAAACGAAAGTGATTTTGGGAAACTTTTGAGCTATCAACTGTAATTGGAACTATGCCATCACTTTTATTGGATTATTTTTAGATACTTCAGAATTCTAACGTGGATTCTTATCTTCTTCCATGCGATGTTTCTCGCGTTCATCTGGGGAGTGTCGGTGGACATCATCATCTACGTGGTACCGCCACTTCGACGGAGTACCAGTCAATCGGTCTTCATCCTGACACAACATCTCCTAGGCGACGCGTTCAGCCCGCTAATAGTCGGCGCAATGGCCGACGGTTACAAAAGCATTATCGATGGAACCACAGAAAACTCGAACCAATTCTCCGAATTCTACGGCTTACAATCCGCGCTCCTCATATCTCTCATCGTCTTCGTGGGGGGAATTGGTAGCTACTTAGCAACTGCTTTAAACGTATCTATCGATAAGAAACAGGCAGCCGTTCTCACAAAGGGACGGACACAAGACGTTTATGATTGGTCGTCTGGTCTACTCGACAAGGACATTGGTTACGACGGTTCGCAAACTGCCGTTGAATCCGACGAACTTTACGAAACAGCGGCGCCGTAAACCTCTGGAATAAAGAAACTTACAAATAATAGTAAATATGTAATTTAGTAATTTATACTGTAGAAACTGCAAAGTGTTTAAGCAGTAAGCAGATGGACAACAGGCAGCTAAAATTAAACGAAAACGTACTCAATTGATTTCAAAGAGGTAATTGCTTTAGAAGCCTACGACAATTGATGCGGCCCATTACTCACAAATAATCTGACTTTTACTCCCATAGCACTCAACTTTCAAATAACTAAGTGCCGATTCGCACATAAACATTCAACTTACAGCTCAAAAAAAATATTGGATATTTTTCAATTTCTTTACATATTGAAATAAGTTACATTATTTCTGATTGGTTGTCGATGCTAGAAATGCACACTTTCGACTTTCATCTTTCAAGTAAGATAGAACATAAGGACTGGAGAATTTTGACAGAGTTTACATTATTACCGTACAATTTATTATCTTCTGCCCGTTTTTTATATTGAACAATATTAGTTTGGTTTTTGCTCCGCGTCACAAAATTCAGAAAACCAAATACTTTTGTTATTTTGTTGCATCTTTCATAGAGATGCTGGTCGCATAGAGTCTTAACTTAAAGCTGTCGGCTGACACAGGGACACAGCCCCATCCACAGTATCTGGTTCTGTATACTACTGATTGCAACTATTGATAGGGTGTGAGTGACCTTAATCACCAATCAAAAGTAAACCCTCTTCAGGGAAAAATCGACAAATAATGTAAGCTGATTAGGAGGACAAACTGTAACTATTACATGCGTTGTCTCTTGTTTGTGGTTTTGGTTAAAATCCTCCTGTCGACTTCTCCTTAAGGGGGGGGGGGGTACACCATTTTCGGACAACTCTTCGATTTATCACTCTCAGCGTTTCAAAATTGTTTGGTTTTGGCTAAAATTTGGCATATATGTGCCTAAGATGCTATTCTACATGACAGGTCAGAAAAAAAAAATTTTCCGCTATTTAATATTAGTTAATACTAGTTAACAACAAAAAAAACTTGGTTGCGCTTAAAACCCTAAGACTTTTACAGTTTTGATTCTAATCACATGAAAGTTTTTTTATATGATAGATCAAAGATGGGGCAACATAACTATCAGGCGAAATTTTGTTAAAATAATTCTGCACCGCTAGGTGGCGCTGCAAATTTATGCTAATTTTTAGGTTTTTTATAAATAGTATTAAATTTTATTAACAAAAAATTCCGAAAAGTTGCCTGATACTTTTATGCAGGGTGGCTATCTAGACACCCACAGGAAGTTTCAGACTAATTACTCAAAAATTGTAGAAGTAGTAGGGTTTTGAAGTTGACAATTTCATAAAAAAAATATTTGGAGATAATCCACCTTTCATTATACATAGTAATAGTAATTTCAATAGGATTCCCTAAATGGAAATTTACATAACTTGAAAACTAAAAGAGCTATTAAATAGCGGTTTTCAGATTTGGAAACACCATTCAATGGTGCATTATAATAGACCATAAAAAAAATTTCGACATATTTTGGACCAAAATGGTGTACCCCCCCCTTAAGCATTCCCATAATTGATAATTAACATTGCTAGGCCGTCTCGACCAGACTATTTCCATTTATTATACAGTAGTACCTTGAATCCACTCAATGCACAGCTGCTTGTTACGATTATTGATTCATACAAGAGAAGCAATCAATATCTTCACTCCAAACCACAATGAATAAACTAATATAACAAGTGAGTTAATTAATATATATACTTTGTCAATGTAACAGCACAATGAGTTTATTAGGTTTTTGGTATCTCCAGCTCCAAGTACGGTTTTTGACCACAAACATGGCTTATATTATTAATGTATTAATATTTACAGTTATTTTCTTTTTTTATTCTTCGCCTGATACGTACGTCTGGCTAAAATTTAAAGAACAATTTCATTTAAGGAAGAAATACCTGCGATTTCAGTGCTGTCGATATCTAAAATGTATGTAAGTGTTAATTATTCATTTGTGAAATGAATGGGTGTCAGCCCACCTAACTCCTGTCCTGTGTCTTGTAAACAAACACATCACACCCTATACTAGAAATTGGCCTCTGAAAATAATATTATAAATAGGGAATGTGAATATTATTTGTGTATCATCATAACTGATATCAGCAGCGTATTTATATAATTTATATTAGTGGCAATACTAAGTAATAATCAAATAATAATACATATCATTAATATTATATGTTGAACTATATAATAATATTGGACACCTTCACTATCGAATATCATGTCTTCTGTGGGGACTTTGTGTTTGATCGGTGGAGGTAATGGGAGCCATTGTATAGCAGGTTTAGCGGCTCAAAATGGATGGACTGTTAATATATACACGGCCTTCGAAGAGGAAGTAAACTCGTTGAAGAAGGCCATTAACGAAGGTATTCAAGTTATCAACGAGAACGACGTTATTACCATCGGTCACATTACCAAGGTCTCTAATAATTATGCCGAAGTCATCCCACAAGCCGATATTGTAATTCTTTCTCTACCGACATTCGCCCACTCCTCCGTGCTAAAAGATGTGGCGGAGTTTGTGAAAGAAGATGCGGTTGTGATGGCAATCGAGGGATGCTGGTGGACTAAACCAAGAGAGGTGTTTGGTAACTTTAAAGCGGGTGTGAGTTTCGGTATCTGGGAGGTTATGCCATGGGCCGTGCGAATACAGGAGTACGGTAGAACAGTGAAAATACTAGGAGCGAGTCGAGCCCCCATATCTGTGGCGTTCCACTCCGAACCCAAGAAGTTTGGAGGGTCGGAGGGGGTAGCATCGGTTCTATACGGGATGATAGGAATGGAGTTCCTAGTGGCTGATAGTCCCTTGTCTGTCGTTATAGGTTGCGCATGTCATTCAGTCCATCCTGCAATAACTTACGGAAAAGCTCTGGAATGGGACGGAAAACCATGGAAAGAGTCAGAAATACCACCGTTCTACCACGGGATGACGGAAAACATCGCAGAATTAATTAACGAGGTTCACGGAGAGTTTCATTCGGTTGCTGAAATGATTCGAAAAGAAACGACTTTCCAATTGAAAACTGTAAAACCTGAGATATCTTATTTCCTAAAAAATCGTTACTGTGAAAAAATAGCAGATGATTCGAGTTCAAGGAGTTGTTTCAATACGAACGCGAGTTACACCGGAATAGCGTTGCCGTGCGTTCGAGCGGACGACGGGACCTACACGCCGGACTACAACCAGCGGTACGTAGCCGCTGACGTTCCCTTCGGGATGGTACCGGTCATGGGAATCGGCGAGTTAATGGGCGTCGCCATGCCATCCTGCGCGAAAGTTGTGGAATTCCTACAGAGTAAGATGGGTAAGGAATACGTGGCCGGATCCGAAATGAAACTCGTTGGGAAAGATGTAGGAGAGACTCGGGCACCGCAAAGTTACGGAATTACAAACAGAAAGGAACTTATTGATACGTTAACAGCTGGTCTAAAATAACGCTGAAATATAGATAGCGAATTTGTACCTTTTGCAGAACTCATAGCAAACTTATAGTATGTTTCGCGGTTGGATAGTAGTTATGTGGTCTGTTGGATTGTGGTTTAATATTCGGCACCTTGTATTAGGCCCATGCGCGCGTGGCCGTGTCCCAATAAGCCGTATGTCAAAATAAATTAGGGAACATATTGGTTTCAATAGGAGTTTCTCAACTGGTAAGTTGTAAGAGTTATAACCAGTGAGTCGAATCGAAAGTGATTATGTCCCATGTTCCACCTTTTGTCTTATGCGGCAGGCTGAAGACCTGTGATTGGTTGGTTTGCTTTTGCTTGTGTATTTAAATGTGAGACATATCTTATATTTTTTTAAAAATGACTAGACTTACCAGTAGAGCACAGGAGGTGTAATTTTGACATACGGACTCAGACAAATCTAAAACCGACTTATGACTTACGTCTTGACTTACCAATGTAGCACTGGACTTAAGAGATTAGAATTATAATTCGATTATTCTGGTAGTCTTAGTAAAAATAAATTACATTAGGTGTACGTAGTTAAGGAAAGTTTCAAGTAAAACATTTAACTTAAACTGTATTGCGATCACATAATATTTCAAGTTTTGAGTTTCCGTTTCAAATAGGAAATGCAGTGTAAACTGCGCATGTGCAAGAAGACATGCTAGGGTGTCGGGTAAATATTTGTTACTGTTACACTTTGCTTCTACAGATAAGAGATACTAATCAGTAATTTAGAACTCTAAACTGTCTTTCATGCAAATACAATTCTAACTAAAGACGGGTGAATGACCATGCTGCCATGACCATGGAAATAATGTTGAATATTATTATCAAATATTTTGTAAGGCTTCCTAGTTAAACCCCAAAACAATTATTTCATTACATATAGTTAATAACATTGCATGTTCTTCTTCCTTTCATAATAAAATATAATAATGAAGTATATCTGATTGCAGTAACATTTCACAACCAAAATGTTTCAGTGTGAAAAGTGTACCACACCCCGCCCAAACAGCCGCAAACGCATCGCCAACAAATTTAACAAAAGGTTACATACATGTTGGGTTAATGACAAGTGAAAATTGATCGTGTAATATAAATTAAATTAAACGACGGGCTGGCTCTCCTCCACTTCCTTACCTGTGTACCCAGTGGAAATGTTGTTGTTATGTTATAATCTAATATTGGGGCGGGTTTCTCTCGTTTTAGTTTCAGGGATAATGACTGGAGAAAGGGTCTGTCTAATGCCACGGTTAACAAAAACAGTTTCTATTAATATGGCCATCTTCAGTAAATAAATGCAAATGTTATACAACATTAAAACACAATTTATAAACCTAAACCATAATATTAAATTTAACGTACGGTACAACTAATTATTATGCCACCAAATTCCGATATAGACAGTATGATAGGATGTATTAGATTAACATATTTTAGATGTATCGTAGTAATACTGTATGCAGGCCTAGAGATAGAATTGTACATGTGTTGTTAAGGTATTAGACGTTCAACTGTTAAAAATTTAAAAAATTTAGATAAAAAGGGTGCTAAATATATAAAATACCAAAACAAAAACTTTCTTAAAAATTGTAATATGTAATCTTGTAGGGTTTCGTTTTATTTAGTAACAGTAATATGTGTCTTTTTATCCCCCTCAATTTTATGCAGCTCATGGCTTAGGTATTATTTTCTTTTCTTTTAAATTATATATTTTAATGATTTTTTATTTCAGAACCAACATTTTTTATAATTTTTATAGTCTTTTACCAGCCTCACTTTTATTTGTAAATTTGTAATTCAACGACATCGGGAACCAACAATGTACTTAATCATTTAATGGTTTTAACGTTATCCCCTTTTTTAAAATACGTAATATTGCTGTTACCTATTTTTACCGAGCCAACAATATATTTAGCACCCTTTTTAGTTTAATTTTTAAAATTTTTAACATTTGAACGTCTAATACCTTAACAAACACATGTACAATTCTTATCTCTAGGCCTGCATACAGTATTAGGCCTAAGAAACATCTAAAATATGTTAATCTAATACATCCTATCATACTGTTTATATCGGAATTTGGTGGCATAATAATTAGTTGTACCGTACGTTAAATTTAATATTATGGTTTAGGTTTATAAATTGTGTTTTATTGTTGTATCATTTATTTTAATTCATTTACTGAAGACGTCCGTGAGGATAAAATGGCCATATAAATAGAAACTGTTTTCGTTAACCATGGCATTAGACCCTTTCTACAGTCATTATCCCTGAAGTTATAATTATGGATACGCCACGAACGGCATCATTTCGACTTCTTTCCCATTTAAAACTAGTTTTAGTAGTTGACTGAAATTAACCCTGCCTGTATTGATTTGCACCCTTTGACATACCGTAGAACGACTATTATTAAAATATTACTTGAATTGTTACCACACAGCGGACCAGATAGCCTCAACAATCACACAGTTTAATTGGTAGGCTTTAAATAAGCGGGCATTCTAGCGGTTTGATTGGCTAACTGAAATTACGTTATGATTGATGAATTAGAAACTTAAGCCTGAGTGCTGATGGTGGAATTACCAAACTAATGGTATTTTAGTAATCCGCGCTAATTTGTAAAATAAAACAACGGCGGTAACCGTTCTCAAATAATAACTGAAACAATGCAAAAACGTAAACGTAAAGTTTCTTCGGCCGTTAGGGCAGGGATTACACACAAAGTCTGTGGACTTATTTCCAGTGCCCAAGACGTCGAGAGAGATGTGTATTCAAGGATTTAACCACTACGCCAAGATGGGACCTTTGAGTTATATATATATATATCTCAGTTTCTAATTCATACGTTATGTTTTTGTCATAATACATAACAAACCCTTCTCGAGGGCAAGAGGGGAAAAAGTAAATCCTACCCACCCAGTTATAAAAAAAAACAAGTAAGTTTTGTGAAATCATTTATTTAGCACCGACACTGTATCCAACCACTAACCAGACTACAAGACAGTAGGCACAACAAACGTAGGACATGCACCACACCTGGTCGTCATAACTTAGTTCAAATAAACCGGTTAACGATATACATGACAGTGCCACATCCAACCATCTCATCTCCTGTCAGTTTTTCCCATTCCCCGTTTTCCAGAAAATAAATGTTTAGGTTTCTTTTCTGTTATTCGTCTGTCCGTTTCGTTCACTTGGGCCAACCTGCGGTACTTCCGCTGCTGTTTGTGCTTCAACTTCTCCACCGAATTCACCTGTCCGGCGTCCCTCAACCCTGATTGGCTACGCGGTGTCACTCTAGATGTGCTTCGAGACTAAAAAATAAGGTAGAAAAAAATAATGATTTAGATAAATAGTTTTGGAAAACAGTTGAAAGATACCTAAGAGTTCGTTTTTATTCATTGTATCATCGCAAAAACAAATCCATAGACAAATGAGGCAGTGGATCTCACCAACGTTGTAGTGGGGATAAAATACATACAGCATAGTGCCACGAAGAAAATAAATAAAATTATATAAAATTAATAAAAAAAAAACCAAAAAATCAAATATTTACTTTATTTCGGCGTTAAATAAACTTAATGATAACCCAAAATAACATTTTAACTATTTTCTGGAGCATTAACAAGATACACATTATAAGGGCTGTGCAGGAACATCAAAATAGAACATTTTCAAGCCTATTTCAGAACCGTTATTGTTTCACCGATAAAATGTATTGGCTTTAAACCTGGTTACACGAAGGGACAGTTTTGGTTTTTATTCTGATACTATATCTTGTCCCCACAATTAATTAATGAAGTACGTAATTAACATACCGTTGCATAATGTGTAATAGTGCTATATATTGGTTACAGGAAGGACAACTCTACTACAGGACTGGCAGAACTGAAATTCGGATACTGCTAGCGGTGTCCGACATGCAAGTTAATTAAATTCATTCAAAATCATCGAAAAAGGAGCTCAATGAAGTAGATATCACCATAACGTGAATCACGATTGAGCGCAGAAACTCCGGTGAATTACAAACTAATTAATTACAGGACGTTACTATTTTTGAATCAATGTATATGTATAATATTGACATACAGGCTTACCGGGTGTACTTGTTCAAATCAGCTAAGTTATATTATAGATATACAGTTATAGGGGAGACCATCAATTTCTCCCATATCTTCCCCCCCCCCCCCCCCCCCCCCCATTCCCCCACAATGTCAAAACAAAATAATGGCCTTGAAAAGGGTTCTTAATTAATTAATTTGTAGATTTTTTTCGTGCTATTAACATTTTTATTCTAGCATGTAACAACAGCATTTATATTCTAGAACACGTTTGAGTTGTTTTTAGATTGGTTTAGGTTGTTTTGCATAGTGGCTTTAGCTTTAAGTAGAAACAATTCCTTAAAATAAAACTTTAAATTAAACTTATCAATTTGAAATTCTGGCGTCAAATTACAGACTGGAGACATAGAAACCATGGTAGATCGACCACCGTGGCGTAGTTTGAGCATAATACAAACTATAGATGTAGCTAAACACCCAGGATTGTTTTCAGCATAACCAAAAACGCTATGTCCCTGGTAGATAAACCGTGGTTTAATCTTGATTTCATCTACTATAACGGAGACAACGTTATTTCATGTATTGTTTAATAACTACTCTACTCTTGAGATCTCGGATTTTTCGCTCACTGGGCGAGATAACCAGATCTTGAAGCGACTGATATCGCAATCTTGGGTAACCTTCGGCTGCTAAAAGCCATTCAGAAATTTTAAAATTCTTTGAAACATGGAGAGATAACTGACGGGAAAGAAATTCTAATCGTTTCATCGTCTTTTCATCTTTCTTCTCCTTTATTTCCGGATTTGGTTTTGATAGAGTAGGTAGTAGAGTTGTCCTTGATTACAGGTCAAACAGATGGGAAAACATGAAAGGATAATATCTGGTTGTTTAGTAGGGATAGGCCTGTTGGTTTTGGGTTGTTGATGAAAGTTTTCTGTTAAGACATAAGAATCTTAATTATTTGTGTTTGTCGAATTATTAAATTAATAATTGCTAATAACATTTATTTAATAATTAAATTAATAATTGTTACTAACCTTTATTTAACACATTCTAAATACATATAGCTTTTCAAACCAATGTATTAAAAGTTTTTAGATTAATTGAAATAGGTAAATTATTTTTATGTATTCCAACTGATTAATTCGATTCAATAAAATATCAAATTGAGAGGTGGAATAAAGAAAATAAAAAATAAATAAATAAATAGGCCTAGTAAATAATAAAAATGTAAAGAAATTTACTAACTAACATGCTTTTGATAAAGTATTATATAGATTATAGTATTATGACCCTCGATTTTTAACACTTGCTTCTGTTGTGTAATAAACCCACATAAAGCTAGGGGCATAAAGCAAAAGTACAACTTTTCACAAACAATGTTTGTATTTGTCTTTGTTGCTGTGCTTGAATAATATGAATATCCTTATATTTGCTCCCAGTAATTTAACTGGTACTCATTTTATCGACCCCAGTGGATGACAGGCTGAGTGGACCCTGGCGGGGCTGAACCTACAACCAATAGATTACAGGCCTGGCGCTCAACCAACTGAGATAGCCCGCGAATAATATGAACATTTTATTAAAATGAGAAAAAATGAGTTTCTCCAGAAATCATTCAAACAAAAATAAAATCTATATAAATATGTAAAAAATACTCTGGAAGGTCCATCTATCACATTCAAAATATGATAGGTTCTAGAACATATCGCAGAAATGTTATTGATATTACAGTAGCATAAATTCTGGTCAGAGGTGCAAAACGCTACAATTTCCGAACATGCAATTTTTTTGTAGAACTGTAAAAAGTTGATATAAGTAGAGTAAGTCCTAAAAAAATACCATGTACCATGGAAACAGAAAGTCATATAAATCATAACTATAATTACTTTCATACGGAATTCTAACCTTGACATCACCCTCCTAAATCATTATAAGGCTGGTTTACACGTATTAACTTTTAGACCAACTTGGTGAGCAACTTAGGATAGGTTGCCCATCAAGTTGATCAAAATAAAGCCGCGGTAACTATGAGAGATAAATAGACAAACTTAGTTGCAGTGTAATAAAGAAAACTTTGGAAACCTTTCCAACTGAAGGGGGGGGGGGGGGGGGGGGGGGGGTATACCCCCCATGAACCTTTTTTTAAAATGGCTGTCAATTAGTGTTAAATGATAATATTGCTATTTTGTCATGGCCAACCACTGTATGGAAGGCCAAATAGCCTTTATAGTAAAATTTGAAAATTTGTAGCCTCCCCCTAGCGGCTGGCGGCGGAATTAAAGATTTCACTAAAATTGCTACTACTCCCTCAATTTTGGTCCAAATTTCTTGAAACCAACTTTTTTGGACTCAGCGTGATCGACTCTACAAATGTTATCTTATAGAATTTTTAATTAGCCAATTTTATTTTAATTAATTAATTTAATTTAATAATTATCATATTTTTAATTAAAAATGGCTAATTAGAAAAAATGGTAATATTTATCAAAATTCCATAAGATAACTTTTAAAGAGCTTCCAAAGCTCGTTCGAATGAGCCATAAACGAAGAAAATTGGTTGAAAAATGTCGGAGGAGTAGTAATTTGAAAATGAAAAATGTCATTCCGAGAAAATGCCCTTCAAAGTTTAAACCGTCCCGCCAAAATTGGCTGTCTGTGTTCTGGTTGGTTAATTATTTCTGGCACGAATGATGCACACCAACGAGCTAAAATGTTCATTACTGGGGTTTTCGGGGTCGCTGATTTCATTTCCGATGTCAGTTTTAATTTTTGGTGGAATCTAGTCTATCTGTCTGTCTGTCGGTCTTCTGTCTTTCTTACAATTTGACGGACAGACCGTCATACGGAAAAACAGTGATAACTCGAGAACTGAAAGAGGTCTCACTAAGCGGTTTTCAGATTTGTAATCCTCATTAAATTCTGCTCTAGGTGAGATAAAGAAACAATAATTTGAAAATTTTACCTGAGGGGGGGTATACCCCCCCCCCCCCCCCCCTTAAGTATTCCAAATGTTACAAAATTAGGAAACATTCTAAATATATTAACCAAAAGCATAATTGCCCTTCAATTGTAGTTGAGCCATTGAAGTGGGAGGGAGTTGGTCAGTAACCTCGATAAATCATATAATCTCATATAATCTCTTGAAATCACTCTATCACAATTAATGAATTTAAAAACTATTCCAATTTAGAAAGAAATAATTTAAGGATCACTTTACATGTTGCAATTATATTACAAGTATCAGGTATTTTCTTGTTACCATGGCAACCAAAAAAATGTCGAATACCTATACATTTATCAAACAGTGTTTTTAAAGATTTCAAGCACTATTTCATGATCTGTATTGAGAGGATATAGCAGACGTGGTTTCTTAAATTCCTAATGAAAGTGTCAAATTCTGTAAAACTTTAGACACTAATAGCCCCCCCCGCCCCCCCACACACACCCCACAATAATACCCCGCAAAATAATAATTTGATTCGGAAATTCAGAATATCATAATAAATCACATAAAAATCCTGATTTACAACAACTTAATTTACATGACACATAAATCTAACATAATTAACAGATAATACAGTTTCTTAAAATCAAACTGTTCCAGACAACACTATTACATCATGATAAATTAAATAATTTCCAAATCAATGCTATGGAGCAGTTGGGGGTAATAAAAGTAGGCCTACTGATTAACATAAAGCAAAAAGCAAGAACACAGCAAGTGGTTTTCAAAAAGATTTAGTATTGTATAATATAATATGCGAAAGTCAATTTCATATTTAAGCATTTTCTATTAACTTTCAAATTTAGAAATCGTTTGATGTAACAGTACTAATTATACTATTGTATTGTAGATTCTAGATTGTAGCGTTTACAGTTAATTCTGCTAATTGGTCTCTATCTATTATTTAATATTATTTCTCGCCACAGTGATGATTGTAGACAGGACGTAGATAAGCATAGTGTAATGGTTCTGATTAACTAGGATCTGTATATGATCACAAGTTAGGATTTAATAAAAATCACAATAAGAAATAAATACTAAAAATACATAAAATAAATCAAACTCTCACCATCTGACGATATTGACAAATATATGTTAAGATTTATAAGATCACAGTGAAGTCTAAGTTCATTAACATTAAATAAGATTTAATTTTCATTAAGTTTCACTTTAAATAAAATATGGAATCGAAATTTTTACATTTGGACTATAACAACTTCCAGGAACTATCCGATTTATACAGAAATTGCGCAACACTTAGTTAAGCCAATTCCACAATGGCGACACAATTTAGCGGGGACTGACTTCGGAGCAAACTTATTGCAGCCAATGCAACGGTCCTGTTTGGGAGGGTACTTATGTTTCATGCAGAGCCACGCTCCCGACTCTTGGCTGAAGGGCACATTGTTTCCACATAACACGCACGCATCCTTGCTGCATCCACCTCCTGGCTTAAATATCCCGGGACGGGATTGACAAAACTGGCACAATAAGGCTTTACTGCACATCTGTGGCATTGCAGTTTGCACTGCTGTAGTGCAGCGTAATTTTGACATAATCATCTGCCTCTGCATAAGATTCATGTTAAACGACCGATGATCAGACCGCATAAACTTCAGTAACAAACCTTTTTGATTTGATTGCATTAAATGATGTGGTAACTCCTGTTGAACCACAAACATCGTTTTGCAATGCTGGTAATAGTATGTAGACAGCTTTTTATGGTAAGGGAATGCGGCATCTTGGGTGCTTAAAAATAAGGATCGGGTGACGTTTGCAACGGATCTGTGACGTAGGAATATCTTGTCGGGAGTCCCATAGGACGAAGCATTCCTTAAAAATGTACTGATTCTGCGTTTTGCTATGATAAATTTCAAACCCGGAGCGGGGATGTTGTTATCAATATCTCCTAGTAGGAGTTTCAATTCGACCACATCCAATCCGCCCTTGGCACAAGCAACATAACACAAAATATCCTTGATAAAGCCTGTTATATCCTCAGCAATAATTCTCAAAATAACTTGTTTCAGAAGATCTTCTAGACTATCTGGTAAGTCACAAATTCTTTCAGTAAGCTTTTCAAATATACCAAATACCCGAAGCTCCTCGCATGCAATAGATAACCAAAAAGGATTGCCGGCACCTTTTCTTGTGACCAGCGCAATTTGTTGACTTCTGTCCAATTTTTTGTTAAAACGGCGAAAGAAATGGTTCACCAACTCTGTCTTACTAGTCTCTTTAAATTCAGTCAAATTCAGAGACCAAATTATTTTCGAAGAAAATAAGATTTTAGACGGCGTTAGCCCTTCCGTGGTCGTACTAATTAAGATGGAGACATTATGAGGGATTTTGGAAGGCAACCACAACATATGTTGAGTAATTTGACTATCACTAAGCTCATTGGCTGCATCTATAACAATAACGTATTTCTTAGCGGGATCTATGTTATCAAATAGTTTGTTTTTGAAATCGGAATAATCAACATTTTGGTGAGGGATATATTCCACACCGAGATATTCACACAGCCGTCCGAATAACGTATTGATCTCCAAGGCTAACGTATTGCATCCAACGAAGTGATAAAAAACCTCATGTGTGGTGCATTCACTTAACCGCCGACAGACCTCAGCAACAAGTGTAGACTTCCCCATTCCAGGTCCTCCGTTTATAACTAAAGGACATTTACAAGCGTGTGGTTCATACTCGTCATCTTCAGTAACAGAATCTTCACTCTTTTTCTTAACTAGCAATTTCTTATTGATTTCATCTTTTAATAGAAAGTTCAACGCGGAAACAATTTCTTCATCAACACCAATAACAAACTCGGATTTTTTACTTATATGGTCGATATGTGGGGAACTCTCGAGGTAGTTTACTTCTACGGGTTCCTTGATTACTTCAGGAAATTCCTTATCAATAGCACGCTTAAAAAAACTCAGAACATCATTTGCTAATGAATCCATGCCTTTTAGAACCACATTACCATCAACAACACTAGCCACAGACGGTTTGTAACTAACTAATTGACCACTTCTTTCAAATTGAGTTCTTAATCGTGATTTAAGCTCATTAAACTGATGTTGACTAGAAATCACTCCTTCTTCAAACTTCTTAGCGACATCAACAGGAAGGTCCTTCATAAAATCCTCTTCACGAAGAGCAAAAAAGCAATTCTTAGAAGATTTCGTTCGCAACGCCCCTCTAATTATTTCCATATGAGTTATAGAGACATTATCAACCCAGTCGAAACGACTTTTAATCTCTGGAGACAGTAGATGAGGCTGAGGAACCCAACCATACCGACCACCTAGTAGACACAGGAAGTAAGGGTCGCCGTCAGTTTCCGAATAACACTGCTCCAACTCGTCAAGACAGATGGCCACAGTTTCGTCTGCGTTCGTGTCCTTCGGCACCCCCCAACGGAGGTCTGTCTCATACAGTCGCAGTCTGCGCGACTCGCAGTATTCCCTCAGCTCCGGCAGCACGGT
Organism: Nemertoderma westbladi; assembly: GCA_032718475.1. Classification (NCBI taxonomy): domain Eukaryota; kingdom Metazoa; phylum Xenacoelomorpha; order Nemertodermatida; family Nemertodermatidae; genus Nemertoderma; species Nemertoderma westbladi. Next base: position 32,379 of record JAUCBJ010005067.1, read on the forward strand.
CTTTATGATGAGTTCCCGCTCGTTGAACATGTCGCTAAATGTGGAAGAGATAAAGAAGCGAAGAACCCCCCAACGCTCGCGAGAAGGGCGTCTTAGTGGCGGGGCGTCAGCTCGGCCTGAGGATATTTGTTTATCTATAGTTGCCCAGGACAACCGCACGCGATTCATAAGCTCTTCCTTGGTTTCCATGATCAATTTACGGTACTTATTACTCAATTAAGACTACGATTATTACTCAAAACACTAACACGAGAAAAAATGTTAATGTTAAAATTAATTAAGTCCAAATATACTAACTATTTAATTTACTCAAAAAATAATATCTCCTCCATAGAGAATAGACCGTTTAAATTAAAGATTAAAGAATAAATAAATAAATAAATGTTAAATAACGATGTCTTTCACGACAATACATACTGTGTTTTAAATATTATCTTATAGAGTTTCGGTAAAAGAAGTATATAGTCAGTCTAATTCAAATAACTCCATATTGTTTAAATAAGATGAACTAATTAAAATTATCTGTAGTCGTTTGCTATACTATTGTATCTGTGGTCGTTTGGTATAATATCCTCAACGTACAAAGTCTCATATTTATGACGTTTGAAATTAATTACATAAAATAAATGGGATAAATAAATAATTTTATCACACAAGGTAAAGAATATTCATTAAATCAATTATTATCAAATCTCTGCATTGTAAAACACTGAAGTAACAAATATTATAATCGAAACAAGTAACTGGAACTCGAACTCGAAGTCTACCATTTTTATATAAAAACGTCTCGTCACTTAAACGTCGTCATCAGCCTTGACGCACAATAAACTCATACAGCAGACCTTGCAGACAAATACTTACATAAACAAAACAGAGACATACTTACAAAACAAAAAGACTAGTGCTACATTAACGAACACATCAATACAAAACAACAACAGTACGCCTACATTAGTGTACGAGACTCGTGTACCATACATAACATCACCAGACAAAATATTATGTACAATGTACATACCAACCCGTGGTTCACGCACACCAAGTCAGTGAAACTTATTATACAGCCCTTAGTACCGGTACGTTTCAAATAGGCATCGAGTGTGCTGACTTTGATCACGAATTCCGAAGGCCAAGCCCTCTCTTAGCGAAATTATCTTGTCTGTAATTTTCTACTAGACTCATTATTCTGTTATTATATTGAAAGAGCCTGAGATGAGATATTGACGTCCATGATAGCACGCAAAATTAAAATTCATACACACATAAATTGATAAATACATAAATATAAATTGTGCCATGGAGAAGCCATCCAACACCAATTTGCACCCGGATAATCTATTAGATTTGCAAAACAATTATGTCAAAGAAACAATTATTTATTACTACACATAGGCATACCAGTTAACCAGTGTGTTTGTCTTTGTCTCTATCTCATAAGGTAGTCAATGTTAATATAGTGTTTACAAAAGCAGAAGAATAGTCAACATCAACATTATCCCTTGCAACATGGCCTACTATACTAACTACTATACTGTACTATATATGTACCAATGTAGGCCTATACAGTCATAGATCAGTCTTTCATTTTAGTCCATCCTATTGTTTTCTCCATTTCCATGGAGCTTAGCGCTTCGGAACTGGCGGTAATTTCAAAAATATAAACGTACAATACGTCATGTACCGGTGCAGCGGTGCGGTACTGGTATAAATTATGCACCTAAGACATTGAATTTTTTTTTCTTGTTTTGCTTTTACTGCCTAAGCCTGTCAGCCAGTCTGCCAGTACAGCAAAGCAGTAAGCAGGATGTTACCAGTATTCAGTCTTCGGATGTCTACAGGTCTTGGGTCTACTGAATTTTAAATCGGAGTTTTATCACTCGCTGGTACATGTGGTACAGTACAGTACGGTTTGGCATAAATAGATACAACTACCTGACTACGGCAGTCTGACAGTGCTGCAGTGTGTAGGTCTGTAGGTTAGGTTATTTAGTGGTAACCCCGTCAGCCCGTTCCCGTTAGCGTCGATGGCAGGATGGACTGTTAGGTTAGGGGGTAGCGTAGCAGCGGTATGCATCCCTATTGTAGTAGTAGGGACTACCAAGTACGGTAAGCAGCTGGTATAGCGAGCAACTACAGACAGACTTGACGGTTCTTGAAGTTGCTACTTAGTATCGCCAGATCGCCAGAGTTTTACATTTTTTACAGGTATGTCTACTTTAGCCTACTGGTACTGTATTCATAAACGTGCATGGATGACTCTGCGACCATAGGCCTACCAGATATTGGATTTAAATGTATTGTTTGCATTCAACAATTCATAACTACTGACCATATTACCGCCACATATTGTGGGCACTTTTTTCATCACGACTGTTTGAATAAATGGGTAAGCAAGTCTCGAACTTGCCCAGCTTGTCGCACAAAGATAACATCCAATAAGGTCATACAGCGAATTTACTTCGATGTAAGTTCTTCCCCTGCAGTTCCTTGCGAATCCATTGAGAGCCTGAAGGTGAGAAGTGCAGAATTAACCGCTGTGCAAGACAGGCAGGAAACTGAAATATCGTCGTTAAAAGCCAAAAATTCAGTACAAAAATTACAACTAGAAGAGGAAATAAAGACAAGAGATTCATGCGAAAGGTACAACGCGAATCTCGATCTGTCAATCTGTAATCAAAATCATATCATCGACCGATTTAGAGGTAAGGTTAAAGAAAGGGAAAAATGCTTGAGTGAAATCAAAATCTTGAAGGCCAAGTTGAATGAAGAGGGATATTCTGAATTTAATAATATTATTGAGGCTCAAAGCCGACTGGATATAACTGATTACAAGTCGTCCAAGACGAATGTTAAAAGTCAGGTGTCATTTTGTTTAGAGGTGAAGAATGAAACAAATTCCCTCTTGGAAAGTAAAAAGAAAGTTGATGAGGCAATCATTAAATTGATCGGCATCAGCGATAATAACAAGACGCGACGAGAACGATTGTCACGGGAAGTTGACGCGAAACGAAAAGAAGTCACTGCCTTGAAAACTCGTGGCTCTTTCGAAACAAAAAAACTAAATCAAGTAAAAACAGAACTATCTGAATTAGAATCTCGCATTAAAGAATTGACGGTTGTTGATAATCCTAGCAATAATAGGGTATCCAAGCGACGGCAGGCGCCGCTGGTTAACGAATATCTCGAAGTAAAGAAATTAAAGTTAATAAGCGAGCCAAGTGGGAACCAAACCCCATTGCTATCACTCCCATGTAAAAGTTCCACGAATTATGTTAGTTATCATCGCCCTAATCTAATCAGAGAAACGATACCTAATCTCTTGAATCCCAAGACAACAGACCATATTCCGAATCTTTCTATGCCTAATACAGTCCCCCTACTCCCGCTGAAAGCTACCTCTTCAAAAAGTAAATCCGGTTTATCCAAAGAAAATAAACAAAAGAACTTACTGCAGAAATATTCTGAAGTACATCGTCCAAAAAGAGAAGGAATTTTAGAGACTCCTTCCACTTACAGGATGAATAAAAAAGGTACGAGTAATAATACTGCTGAAGCCAACGGCAATGCCACAAACTTAATTGAACAATCAAATCCATCATTCCTCGAAGCAACAGGTAAAGAAGTTCGAGAGAAACGAGTAGAGAGGAGAGTTGTGTCGAGGAATAATATGGAGCCAGAATGTCCAGATAGTCCGTGTTTTAGTGACTTTGATGAAACTATAGATGCAGTTGTCTACGACGACGCCGCCGATGAGAATTTAATGAACGACTTAAAAGAAGCCGCAGAGGTTGAAAAGATCCTGAAAGACCTAGATGAGGATGACGTCATATCGGCTTCAACATTTGTTCCTATGGAAACGATACCCGAATGCGATACAGAGAAGGAGAGTGCCAGTAAGCGGTCGACAAATAGTCGTAATGTGTTCAAAATAATTAATCCAGAGAATTTGGCTGTTCCCGAGGGAAAAGTTCGCCCGTTGTCAATCCGAGAAGCTGTTCCGGCAAAAAAACGACCGGCAAAGTCGGTCCATAAGAGCAAATCCCAGGACATTCGCAGTTTTATACCCAAAACCAATCCGATTCCAGTTATTAAGAAACCGGGGCTAATAAAGTCCAACTCCGACATACGAACATTATTCGGTCGGGTCGTCAACATTAATGACCAGGAGAACGTGGAATTCCGTAACAAGTCTGGAGGTCCCAGCGAGGGTGACAATGATAGTGTGATAGTTATAGATGACCTTATAGTTATAGACTGAGGTTCCTATTGTATAATAAATTGTTTTATAATGTTGTAAATGGCCTATTTAATATATAAGTGCAGTTTCTTTCGTTTTAAAGAGTTTTCTCCACGGATAATAATATTTTAAGTTATAAAACGAGGATCTTGATTATACTTTTTTTAAAGCTTTCGCATTGTTTATATACGAATAAATCAAATAAAACCGCATTCGATAGTTCGTTAATTCACAATAATTATGGTTGTTGCCAGCCACACCCGAAATTACTGACATTTTAGGAAGTCAGAAATAATTAGCATAGAAACAATAGAACCACTCAATGAAACTTATTTGGTTACTTCATAGCAAACATCTTACCAGAGTGACGTCACCATTTTATACAGCAACCGACGTTCCAATCGTCTTTAAAAATTTGAATTCTTCAGAATTAAACAGTTTTTTTCAAAATATATTTTTGTTTTAAGCACTTACATTAGATTATTACTGGATTAAGGTATTTTGGTCCGCCGCGCTATTAACTTTTATTGGCAAATTGATATTAGGTGAAGGGGGGAGTGGCCAAACCATTTCCAAAATTTTGCATATTTTATATGTTGCTTTAATTTTTCTATTGTAATACTGTAGTGGATGTGAGTATTAGTGATGTAGTAGGATTGGTGAAGCTGATTGGTGAAGTGTCAAACTGAAAAACCCCAACCCAGCCCGATTTAAAACCGAAATTGACTCACCTGGGTAAGTAGAATTGTGTGAGAATATACAATGTTGATTTCTAGTTATATAGTTTTTAGTCGCCGAATTAGAAATGAACTTTGAATGAAATTTATTCATTATAATTTTCTATTTTATCATATGTAAACCAGTAACCACCGTAGTATATAATTTTTTGGGTGGTGTTTGGGAGCGGTTTAGGGAGTAATTGAAGATCCTTGTTTATTTTTTCGAAAATACGCGACAAAAAAATATTGTGAGATCAATAAACTATATTTCACATTATTTATATGACTCCCTAGTATAGTAACTACGTAACTTACCCTGGATCGGGTTACTTCCAGACGTGGTTTCTTTGCCAACCGGTCTTTGCGACTCAAACTACGCCGGTAGTGTGCGTCTTTCGATTTATTCAACGTCAGCCCTTCTTTGGACATTTCCTTATCAAACTGATCTGCATTCCTCTTCAAAGCCTGAAATAAAAACGAAGGTGGTATAATGGTATTATAATATATTAGGTGTTAGCCCACTCCAGTGGTATAACATTAGGTGTTAACCCACTCAGGTGCAATAACATTAGGTGTTAGCCCACTCCAGTGGTATAACATTAGGTGTTAGCCCACTCCAGTGGTATAACATTAGGTGTTAGCCCACTCGAGTGGTATAACATTAGGTGTTAGCCCACTCAGGTGCAATAACATTAGGTGTTAGCCCACTCAGGTGCAATAACATTAGGTGTTAGCCCTCTCAGGTGCAATAACATTAGGTGTTAGCCCACCCGGGTGCAATAACATCAGGTGTTAGCCCACTCAGGTGCAATAACATTTTAGGTGTTAGCCAACTCCACTCCAAGCCTACTCCAGTGGTATAAAATTAGGTGGCATCCCACTCTAGTGGTATAACATTGAGTTACAGTGACAGGAATGAGGGACAATATACTTCAAGGGTGTTAGGTTAAATAGACGTTTATTATATGAAAACGTATATTATATTAAAACGTAAATTATACAATATGCAATATGGCAAACTTAGTATAAATATTTACTTTGTAATATTACTGTACATACATGGTCAGCAACGCGATCCATTCATTAACCCTGGCACAGCCAATATAAAGTAACTCCGGAAATATGATTTCAAATAATCCCACCCAGTTATACCTTGGTTGCTAGGGCAACCAAAGATAACAAACTTCAGTTCTCTTTAGTGAATGAGTGCTGCTTATTGCAGTATTGAATGTTCTGTTACTGTAAATGTTTCTTAATCTTAGTAATTTAGTATTTATTGTATTTAATTAATGTTTATTTTTACAATTATTGATATTTAAAGTTCTGCCTTAGTTCCATGTCAAACGCAAATAAATACTATTGAATTTATTACCGAAAACTTCGAAATGACTATGACTCTCCGTTCTACAAACAACTGGCCATTGTTGCTATCGTTTATTCAATCTGTGATCTTTCTAATACTAATCACAAGGATCGCAAGTCAGACGGTCGCTCCAGCAGACCCTATAGATTGCTACCAATGCCAATGGTGTTACGGAAACAATGATCATTTCTGTATGAACAAAACTGGTGAATCGTCAGAAAGCTGTAAGAATGAGAGTATACCTGACGGCCCTGTAACTAAATGCGTCGAAAGCCGTTGCTACTATATCGCTATGAAGATCGGTGGTACCTTAGTGACCGTATCACGGGGGTGTCTGGAGGACAACAAGGAGCTATTGGGTGTCGCGTCTGCCGACATACCAGACGACGATATAGACCAATGTGTGGAACTGGTAGACAATCCAGACTCGAGGTTTAGATTAGGGAGTTCTACTTCCAGTATGTGTATGTGTTACCGATTCTGTAACTCTCCCTTTTGTAACGCGGAAGCAGTAGATACCAGTGGAGGTTCCCAACCATTGTACTCGTTCCTTTTGCAGGGCCTCGTTGCGTTCTACTTTATATATTGTGCTGTGATCCGGGGATGATCCATGTTAGTTAAAAGGAATAAATACAAGTTTCTTACTTCACAATCCAACGAATACACTCTTATCTCGAAATCGATTTAATTGATTATATGTTTAAAATAATTTTCACAATTCTAAAAATAAGCTATTAATAATAATGTCTAATAAGCCAACTGTCGATAATATGTTGGATTTTATTTCGGTGTATTTTTCATGTTTTTTAGTTTGATGCTATTGTAAATGATGATAAAAGAAATGTAGTAATTTCAATTGACCACTACAATTCAGTTATTTTTGTGTGAGTGTATTGAGTCTTAGGAGGGAAGGTGTAAAACGCGGATCCGGATCCAGATTCCAAAATTATCAATTAAGGGAAAGGAGCAGGTTACAGTGGCACGTTATTTTAACCAAAACAATAAACTAAAGTCAATAGAACAGGTTACAGTTTTATTTTTGGGAGTTATAAAAATGTAAAAAAATCGACTTCCGTTGGGACAATGTTAAATGTAGAATCCGGATCCGGATCCACGTTTTACTCTGACCCGTCTTAGGAGTGAGTCAGGTTGGCGGAATGACAGCGAGTAAAAAGTGATGACTAGAAACTAGAACTAGTGAGTTGATTATAATAGTACCGAGCGAAATTATTACTTTATAAGTTACAAATTGAAGTAAAAGATAGTGGATTTTCCAGAAGATAAAAAAACTTTACATAATTTTTGTATAGGGGGGAAACCAGACGCAAAACAATCTCAGCGAATTAATATATCTGTCTTCTCATTGTTAAATCAATTTAGGGAAATTATCAGGTAACAATGATGGCAGGTTATTAGCATCGATCCCGCTCCCCCTATCTTGTGAGTTTCAAAATTGTTTGGTTTTGGCTATAATTTGGAATATAGGTACCTAAGATGCTATTCTACATGACAGGTCAGAAATTTTTTTTTTCCGCTATTTAATATTAGTTAATACTAGTTAACAATAAAAAAAACTTGGTTGCGCTTAAAACCCTAAGGCTTTTACAGTTTTGAATTTAATCACATGAAAGTTTTTTTATATGATAGACCAAAGATGGGGCAACATAACTATCAGGCGAAATTTTGTGAAAATAATTCTGCACCGCTAGGTGGCGCTGAAAATTTATGCTAAATTTTTAGGTTTGTTATTAACTTAATTAATTTTAAAATTAATTAAGTTTTAAATTAATAAAATTATTGAAATTAATTTTATTAACAAAAAATTTCTAAAAGTTGTCTGATACTTTTATGCAGGGTGGCTACGTAGACACCCACAGAAAGTTTCAGACTTATTACTCAAAAATTGTAGAAGTAGTAGGGTTTTGAAGTTGATAATTTCATAAAAAATATATTTGGAGATAATCGACCTTTCATTATACATAGTAATAGTAATTTCAATAGGTCTCCCTAAATGGAAATTGTTATAACTTGATAACTAAAAGTGCTATTAAATAGCGGTTTTCAGATTTGGAAACACCATTCAATGGTGCATTATAATAGATCATAAAAATAATTTCGACATATAAATAATAATAATTAATAAAATAGCAGCGGGATAAATAATCTTAGATAGAAAAATAATAAATTTGAAAGTAAGGGACGAGCTATGAAGATGATCAGTCTTTGAAGTCTTAAGTTTTTTATGGAAATAAAAGTTTGCTACGTGACGTACTGTAATTCGCCCAGGACCAATTACAGTAGCACAAATTTCAAACTAAAATATTGAACAAGACCAGAAAGACTGAGTCAAGGTCAAGGTCAAACCGGGACAAGGACATCAGACATCGGTCTTCTGTCTTCTTACATGGGTGAGATAGTGACCCGGCCAACCCCAAAACTTTAACGCAAAATAACGACCTCGTTTGTCAATAAATGACTCTCATAACTCCAGACCGACTGCAGGCTGTATTCATGAAAGCTAGGTTATCATATTAATTAGTCTAACCTATTACGTTGAATATACACGTTGTGAAACCTTCGCGCAGCACTAGAGCCTTTATACGAATGTGTACTAATCTCCATTAGAACCAAAATATAAATTAGTGATGCGTTAAACTGGTAGCAAAATACAGAGGTCCATTTCAATTTTCCCTTGCACGCATTATTGTGATTAACAAAGCTTCACCCTCTACCGGCCAACTTTGTATAGATGGTGCAGCATCCCACAAAGTCGCAGCAAATTTTCTAGTACAGTACATTTATTCAAGTTTCAGCTTAAACTGATTAAAATCACGGAAACGGTGGAAGGTTTTTACTTTCAGTCATTTAGCCCACTAGCGGCAGCATGGAGAACTGCAGAATGATCAACTTTCTCAAAAAGACGCAGGCTGTGTTCTATTAAACATCTCGCGGCGGATAATAAATGACGAAAAGAGAGAAGGATTTCACTATCAGAAATTTCACTTTCGGCCAATGTGAAGAATACGAAACTTTCTGCCGTTATATTTAACTTTGCAGTTACCCCCATGTGAAGAATACCAGGTTTTCACCAAAAACACAGGTTACAGAAGGGCTGAATCTAACCAAAACAATAAACGAATTAGGATACGTACAGGTTATAAGACAGAAATAAGCGCTATAAAACACATAATAAAGATAAATTAAAAAAAATAAAAAATCTTCATATATAAAATTCCAAAAAAAAGTCGACCGAAAAGTGAAATCCTGGTATTCTTCACATGGGCGTCGCTTTCTAGCGGCATACTGGAGAGCTGTAGTCGGATTAGCCTCCTTGAAAGACACAACGGATGGTCTACTACAAATCTGCCATGCCAAGTTCCAGAACGAATTAAAATAAATAAAATGGTGGAGGGGTCATATAATTGTTTAGACATAGGCCCCTAGCGGCCGACAGGCGAACTGCATAAGTGTCCGTATGTAAACTTTCTAAACTTTTTCCATTGATCAGTCCTACAAAGTACAAAGTCTTAGTTTAAAAGGAAGCGAGTTCCTGGGGAATAAGTATTCCAAGATTAGACCGACGCGACAGGTATTCCGACCGAAAGACAGAGCGACAGACAGACGGACAGTTGAGATAGTGGTGCCCGTATGCTAAGCTTGCTTACTTTCGTAGCTCAAGCTCGCACCACATATAATTCATGAATGAATACGGTATTGTTCGGGATGGGAGAACTTAATATATTGAGACTGTAAAAAAAAAACTACGGGGTAAACGCCACGCCTATACCAAAATTCATCCTAGGCCATCATACTGTGTATTTCAACAATGCGAAACTAAATACAATATAAGTAATTCTAGTTGATCCATTGCGTTGCGGGCAACGTAAAATGAAATATGATACAAACTTGTTATATCTAAAGCGAAAAGTGAAACAAATACTTATTATATCTAAAGTGAAAATTGAAACACATCTCCATCAATTACAACTCAAAGATCCTGTAGGTGAAGGCACCAGCTACATAATGTCAGTATATCCGTTATGCAGAGCGGATTACTGCTTTTTATTATAATAAATACCGATTAAAGCTGCTACAACATACAACATTATTTTTGTCAAATGTTATTTATTGAAAATAATTTCAGAAAATTATTATGCTGTCTGCAGGCTGCAGCTGGATAAAATAGCGTAGTGTTTAATTTTATTAGAAATTTGCAACATTACAAAAGTAAGTCAGCTCGTGTCTGCGTGTTGTGTAACGTTATGAGATGGATAGCAGGATGCAATGTGTGGTTTATATCTGCCTGTCTGTATGCGAAGCGCGAAGGGCAGAAGGGGGTGGGGTGAGGTGAGAGGCCAAGGCAGTAGTCCCGTTTGCCCGTTGCTTAGGAGTTAGGTTCAGTGCGACTCCCAGCCGGCCGGATCCCGGTTGCCGCTTGACTGCTTGAGATGTTTTTCCACTACAGCACCGAAAGCCTGCGCATAAACCCGCAAGGTTGCAAATGACTGAATGAGGTGAAAAAATCGGAAATGTGTGAAAAACACAAAAGTTTGCGGTAAACTGTGCAAAACATCAAAAAACTTTTTCATTATGAAAATGTACCGATACAGTATATTTAACAATTGATTGAGGTATTTTCTAAGTATTGATTGTGTGTCCTGTATAGTTTAACTTTTGTATAATTCAGTGCATCGATGATCAACCTATTCAACATTCAGTATACTATCTAACTTACTTGTAGTTACTATTTATTGCTGCAGGCCTTATTAACTGATTAAGGACGCTGTTAATATTTACTTTGTATATGATTTACTTCTTACTTTGTGGGCGCGTTTATCGGTAGATGCGCGGCACATTGTAGGCCTACAACATTGCGCGACTGTAAAATTGTGCGCTATTCCGTTGGCCCGTGATAGTTGGATCTGTCTGTGTGTTTTCCATATACTTTCGTTATACCGGTATTGAAAAATAGGTCTCACCACGGATCAACAGAGTTTCTACTCCCAATTGGAATTTCAGATTTTAGGATTACCTAATAAAATTACATATTTTCGTTCGTCCAGAAAATAATAGTTCAATTTTCGAATAAAATATTGTACCTTAGCACTTTATATTATTACAGTTGTGGTCTAATTTTAAAATGATGCAAACTGTAGTCTTATAAAGTGATGGGTTAAAAGTCGAAGACTTGATGTAAATAGAAATTACATGACTACAAATTACAGTTGATAAATAGTGTTTTGTATTGTTAATTCAATTTGAGTCAAACAAACTAGCATAAACATAGCCTTAAAGTTGGATTGATTTCTGGAAACCACATAAAGTGATACAAAACAGGGCGATACCTAATAATAGACAAGTAAAAATAAGTGTTAATAGTTATACCAAATACGTTTAATACCTTTGAACTGTTTCGGTGAGGAAACGTCGAATACCACAAGCGATGTCAAGTCTGTATCAGAGTGTTCGCGATATGATAAGCAACGACGCAATGGACAATAATGGCGGCGAAAGATCATCCTTGCTAACAAACGGTGTGTCGGCGCCTATAGTTACCGCTATAGTTACTGGCCACTCTGAAATCCTCAAAAACCTTTCTAGGCGTCTGCACCACTGTAACACTAGGCACCGCATTGGGCTCCAGTTTCCTACCAAACATACACACAAGCTACTTCAATCTCGACAACTCATCCTTCAACGTGTTCGGACAGTTCATTAACTTCTTCCTCTACCTGGGTTGGGAACACGATGTGAGTTCGCACCATAACCAATTAAACAACTCGGCGACACAACTCATATTCATGAAGCTTCAAGGCAAACCGTTTACATTCATGTCCGTTTACACCGTTCTAACCTTCTTTATAGCCATACTTGTGGATGCTCTCAACCCCCTGTTCAAGACCTTGGGTCTGTCTGTAGTACGCAATTGGTTAATGAATGGGATTCTCATCCTACATTGGGTCATCATAGCCTACTATATGCTGAGGTATATACGGGCCGTTAGGAAGTACAATAAACGTGTACAAGAGATAGACACCAGCACAGACCGCGTATAGAGGTTCGTATAAGAGATAAACACCATCACAGACCGCGTATAGAGGTTCGTACAAGAGATAGACACCAGCACAGACCGCGTATAGAGGTTCGTACAAGAGATAGACACCATCACAGACCGCGCCTAGACGTTCCCTAACTACATAGATATACACCATCACAGACCGCGTATAGAGGTTCGTACAAGAGATAGACACCAGCACAGACCGCGTATAGAGGTTCGTACAAGAGATAGACACCAGCACAGACCGCGCCTAGACGTTCCCTAACTACATAGATATACACCAGCACAGACCGCGTATAGAGGTTCGTACAAGAGATAGACACCATCACAGACCGCGTATAGAGGTTCGTACAAGAGATAGACACCAGCACAGACCGCGCCTAGAGGTTCGTACAAGAGATAGACACCAGCACAGACCGCGTATAGAGCTTCGTACAAGAGATAGACACCATCACAGACCGCGCCTAGACGTTCCCTAACTACATAGATATACACCATCACAGACCGCGTATAGAGGTTCGTACAAGAGATAGACACCATCACAGACCGCGTATAGAGGTTCGTATAAGAGATAGACACCAGCACAGACCGCGCCTAGACGTTCCCTAACTACATAGATATACACCAGCACAGACCGCGTATAGAGGTTCGTACAAGAGATAGACACCATCACAGACCGCGTATAGAGGTTCGTACAAGAGATAGACACCAGCACAGAAGACGTTCCCTAACTACATAGATATACACCAGCTCAGACCGCGTATAGAGGTTCGTACAAGAGATAGACACCATCACGGACCGCGTATAGAGGTTCGTACAAGAGATAGACACCATCACAGACCGCGTATAGAGGTTCGTACAAGAGATAGACACCAGCACAGACCGCGCCTAGAGGTTCGTACAAGAGATAGACACCAGCACAGACCGCGTCCCTAACTACATAGATATACACCAGCACAGACCGCGTATAGAGGTTCGTACAAGAGATAGACACAATCACAGACCGCGTATAGAGGTTCGTACAAGAGATAGACACCATCACAGACCGCGCCTAGACGTTCCCTAACTACATAGATATACACCAGCACAGACCGCGTATAGAGGTTCGTACAAGAGATAGACACCATCACAGACCGCGTATAGAGGTTCGTACAAGAGATAGACACCATCACAGACCGCGTATAGAGGTTCGTACAAGAGATAGACACCAGCACAGACCGCGTATAGAGGTTCGTACAAGAGATAGACACCATCACAGACCGCGTATAGAGGTTCGTACAAGAGATAGACACCAGCACAGACCGCGTCCCTAACTACATAGATATACACCAGCACAGACCGCGTATAGAGGTTCGTACAAGAGATAGACACCATCACAGACCGCGTATAGAGGTTCGTACAAGAGATAGACACCAGCACAGACCGCGTCCCTAACTACATAGATATACACCAGCACAGACCGCGTATAGAGGTTCGTACAAGAGATAGACACCATCACAGACCGCGTATAGAGGTTCGTACAAGAGATAGACACCATCACAGACCGCGTATAGAGGTTCGTACAAGAGATAGACACCAGCACAGACCGCGTATAGAGGTTCGTACAAGAGATAGACACCATCACAGACCGCGTATAGAGGTTCGTACAAGAGATAGACACCAGCACAGACCGCGTCCCTAACTACATAGATATACACCAGCACAGACCGCGTATAGAGGTTCGTACAAGAGATAGACACAATCACAGACCGCGTATAGAGGTTCGTACAAGAGATAGACACCATCACAGACCGCGCCTAGACGTTCCCTAACTACATAGATATACACCAGCACAGACCGCGTATAGAGGTTCGTACAAGAGATAGACACCATCACAGACCGCGTATAGAGGTTCGTACAAGAGATAGACACCATCACAGACCGCGTATAGAGGTTCGTACAAGAGATAGACACCAGCACAGACCGCGTATAGAGGTTCGTACAAGAGATAGACACCATCACAGACCGCGTATAGAGGTTCGTACAAGAGATAGACACCAGCACAGACCGCGCCTAGACGTTTCCTTACTACATAGATATACACCAGCACAGACCGCGCCTAGAGGTTCGTACAAGAGATAGACACCAGCACAGACCGCGTATAGAGGTTCGTACAAGAGATAGAAACCAACACAGACCGCGTATAGAGGTTCGTACAAGAGATAGACACCAGCACAGACCGCGCCTAGAGGTTCGTACAAGAGATAGACACCAGCACAGACCGCGTATAGAGGTTCGTACAAGAGATAGACACCAGCACAGACAGCGCCTAGGCGTTCCCTAACTACATAGACACCAGCACAGACCGCGCATAGAGGTTCCATAACTACTGTTGGTGTGTACCAGATTGCTTATCTTAACAATGTGATAATATGAGATTGGGGGGGAAACTCGACACAAATCCCGCCTTGGCGAATTAATATCCCGCATCAATGTTAAATTCTCAAATTAGGGAAAGGAGCAGGTTACAGTGGCACGATATTTTAACAAAAACAATAAACTAAACACAATAGAACAGGTTACAGTTTTGTTTTTGAGAGTAAACAGTTGTTATTTGCGTCGTATTTCCCCTGGAGAGGGATGAATTTTTATTGCGTCCAGTTTCCCCCCCTATTTGGATGATATTTACAGGACCTATCCCATTAGATGTGACAATGTATTCAAATAATCTCATGCAAAATCTGGAACGGGAAAGCAAAAAAACAGAACGGGTGGGTACATTGAGTACTTCTAATTAGAGAATACTTTTACCGTTTTTGATTTTAGGTTAGAAAATTATGCTTTTCTAATTATTAATACTCATCCCATCAGTAGGCTTTCAATCACCACTTATATTAATTGTTGCATATTAATTGAATTATTTTTATTGTAATGTAATGTTTAATAAAGCAGTAACAGCACTAAACACCAATAATGAAGAACCAACAGATAAAAACAGTATTATTATTTTAATTGTATCAGTAATAACCGAATACATGTGAAGAATACCAGACTTTCTGCCCTTATATTTCACTTTGCAGTTACCCTCATGTGAAGAATACCAGACTTTCACCAAAAACACAGGTTACAGAAGGGCCGAATCTAACCAAAACAATAAACGAATTAGTATATGTACAGGTTATAAGACAGAAATAAGCGTTATAAAACACTTAATAAAGATAAATTAAATAAAATATAAAATCTTCATAAAATTCCAATAAAAAGTCGACCGAAAAGTGAATTCCTGGTATTCTTCACATGGGCGAGGTAATTGATATAATGCATTATGGCATAATTTTTGCAATTTTTGTTTTTTTATTTATTATGTGATCAGATTTACAGATTTTTAATAATATTGGTTTGCTGTGCAAGAGATATAGGCGTTAGTTTAGTAGTAAGTTTAGAAGTTAGTAAGAGTTTCTGGGTTTTTTTAGTATTAGAAGTCGTAATAAATCAGCAGGACAGGTCAATATCAGGTAAACAAACTTTTTTTACGTTTTTGCTCTGTAATGAATAATTATTTGTATAACTTTCTTTAAAATGGTGGATTGTTAAATATAATATAGTGTTTAATGTTAACCCACAGAAAATTATTATAAACTTTGTTTGTTAGCCAGTGATTGATTTATGTTTGCAAAACTCTTAAAGGAGGTCGTTATAAAGTTCAGTATGTCACGCCTAGACGGGCCTGCTGGCCGACTTGCGTGACACTTTGTGACATGGGTTATCCGTTTTTTTTACATTCAACTCAATCACAATCAAATCATTCCTTCAATCTCTTCGAATGATGAATTAAACTATTCTTTAGCTATATAGCTTCGTACACTCCCGATGCCCAGGTACATTTAAATTTTAGAAGTGTTGCAGGGGGGGGGGGGGGGGGGGCATATTAATAAAAAAAGGGTCGGTGCCAAGATCGAGTTGAATAGCACTTACCCTTCGAGGCATTACAGGGTAGGAATCCCTATTGAGTATTCGTTTCATCTTTATTTGTGCTCGATTCTCGCGTATCTCTGCCGCTAGATGGCGAACTTCTTTCATTTCTTCGTCGTCGCTAACCATATCATCATCGTACTCACCTAGGCAACACGAATTAATTATAATTATACTTCCCGACATAACAACCCGCCTCTTTCCTAAGTACTCCTCCCTACTTCCCGACATACCAACCCGCCTCTTCCCTAAGTCTCTCCTCCCTACTTCCCGACACACCAACCCGCATCTTCTCTAAGTCACTCCTCCGTACTTCCCGACACACCAACCCGCATCTTCCCTAAGTCTCTCCCCCCTACTTCCCGACACACCAACCCGCCTCTTCGCTAAGTCTCTCCTCCCTACTTCCCGACACACCAACCCGCCTCTTCCCTAAGTCTCTCCTCCTTACTTCCCTTATCCACTAACCCGCCTCTTCCCTAAGTCTCTCCCCCCTACTTCCCGACACACCAACCCGCCTCTTCGCTAAGTCTCTCCTCCCTACTTCCCGACACACCAACCCGCCTCTTCCCTAAGTCTCTCCTCCTTACTTCCCTTATCCACTAACCCGCCTCTTCCCTAAGTCTCTCCTCCCTACTTCCCGACACACCAACCCGCCTCTTCGCTAAGTCTCTCCTCCCTACTTCCCGACACACCAACCCGCCTCTTCCCTAAGTCTCTCCTCCTTACTTCCCTTATCCACTAACCCGCCTCTTCCCTAAGTCTCTCCTCCCTACTTCCCGACACACCAACCCGCATCTTCCCTAAGTCACTCCTCCGTACTTCCCGACACACCAACCCGCATCTTCGCTAAGTCTCTCCTCCCTACTTCCCGACACACCAACCCGCCTCTTCCCTAAGTCTCTCCTCCTTACTTCCCTTATCCACTAACCCGCCTCTTCCCTAAGTCTCTCCTCCCTACTTCCCGACACACCAACCCGCATCTTCCCTTAGTCACTCCTCCGTACTTCCCGACACACCAACCCGCATCTTCGCTAAGTCTCTCCTCCCTACTTCCCGACACACCAACCCGCCTCTTCCCTAAGTCTCTCCTCCTTACTTCCCTTATCCACTAACCCGCCTCTTCCCTAAGTCTCTCCTCCCTACTTCCCGACACACCAACCCGCATCTTCCCTAAGTCACTCCTCCGTACTTCCCGACACACCAACCCGCATCTTCGCTAAGTCTCTCCTCCCTACTTCCCGACACACCAACCCGCCTCTTCCCTAAGTCTCTCCTCCCTACTTCCCGACACACCAACCCGCGTCTTCCCTAAGTCTCTCCTCCTTACTTCCCTTATCCACTAACCCGCCTCTTCCCTAAGTCTCTCCTCCCTACTTCCCGACACACCAACCCGCCTCTTCGCTAAGTCTCTCCTCCCTACTTCCCGACACACCAACCCGCATCTTCCCTAAGTCTCTCCCCCCTACTTCCCGACACACCAACCCGCCTCTTCGCTAAGTCTCTCCTCCCTACTTCCCGACACACCAACCCGCCTCTTCTCTAAGTCTCTCCTCCTTACTTCCCTTATCCACTAACCCGCCTCTTCCCTAAGTCTCTCCTCCCTATTTCCCGACATACCAACCCGCCTCTTCCCTAAGTCTCTCCTCCCTACTTCCCGACACACCAACCCGCATCTTCCCTAAGTCACTCCTCCGTACTTCCCGACACACCAACCCGCATCTTCCCTAAGTCTCTCCTCCCTACTTCCCGACACACCAACCCGCCTCTTCGCTAAGTCTCTCCTCCTTACTTCACTTATCCACTAACCCGCCTCTTCCCTAAGTCTCTCCTCCCTATTTCCCGACCCACCAACCCGCCTCTTCCCTAAGTCTCTCCTCCCTACTTCCCGACACACCAACCCGCCTCTTCCCTAAGTCTCTCCTCCTTACTTCCCTTATCCACTAACCCGCCTCTTCCCTAAGTTTCTCTTCCTCTTCTAGTTTCGCGAGTTTTTCCATTATATCCGGGTCTATAAAGTCGGCCACGTTGCGGCCATTCCAAATCTCAGGGATTTTATCGTATCTCTCCTCTTCGGGAACATAAAGCCAATGTTTCTGTAGATCAACTGTATACTCATCGCCTAGGCAAAAGCAAAAAAAAACAGAATTAGGGAATTATGACTTCAATGTAAAACTCAATATTAATGGTTGGTAATCCGATCCCTTCAATATTGTGAAGAAATAAATACCCAGACTCTAAGAACCGAGGGGTCGAACTAAACTTAATGATACAACAGTTCAATGGAGAAAAACCGTCCGATTATTGCTCTAAATGCTCCACTATTGCTCCAAATAAACTAAAGGTAACTTTTCACCAATCGAATCGTGCAAAGTGTTGAGAAATGTTAATCTGGGAGCTGGTGGGTGTGTAGTTCAACAGAAGAGCGCATCGGTTGTTATTGTTCTATAAGAAACTGAATCTATAATTTTTAATTGTTATTGATGTAAATAAACACCTTCGCGCAGCACGAGACTACACACGTACCAAGTTTGGTTTAATTTAGCAATGATTTACCGACTTATTTCGGTTTTTATCAAAAGTCTGCAAACACCACAAGTCCAAACAAATTGTTGGGGAATTCGTGAAATGTCAAATGAATTGTTTCGCCAATTCTAATAGCTTCAACTCCATCTGGTTGCCTTACCTTGTTCAGCCTCTATATCTAACTCAGTGCGTTTCTTCGGCAACTCGCCGCTCGCTTTCAACCGTCGCCGAGTAAGAACTGCATCGGGAATACAAGGGGGTCTCTCCTTGTCGTCCCGCGGGGTTGGCATGGCGACGTGCAAACGATTTAGAATGTCGTCGACTCGTTTAGTTCTGAGTTTCTGTTCGACTCGGTAGGCGAGCAGACGATCGCAGCATTGGTCCCGGACCGCCATAACGCCCTCCTCCGTTACTGCACTCATACCGACCAATGGGACGCCAGCTGCTTCCAACTCCTCTAACAATGCTCGCTTCTCATTGGGCAGTTCCTCTAAAGGGATAATATCGATTTTATTCGCAGCCACGACTAGTGGTTTGTTCGAGAATAAAGGTTTAATAGAGTTCAGAAGCGATATTTGCTCCTCTAAACTCGTGGAACAATGCTCGGAAACGTCGAGAACAAACAGAACGCAGGCTCTGAGGTGGGCCAATGAGGTGATGGCCTGCATTTCTATCGTATTTCTGTCCTCCAATGAGTGATCAAGAATTCCAGGAGTATCAACAACCTGAAAAATATCAAATTCCGTTTAAAAATAAGTCAATAATTTAGGATATTCAATGCATTGGTAGTTATGTTTGTTACGATAGAAACCGACATACGAACCTGCCATCGGAGATACTTGTAGTCGAAATGACCAATGAAGAGACTCTTTGTGGTGAACGCGTAAGGCTGGACATCGACATCGGCCCGGGTGACCTTGTTGAGGAAACTCGATTTACCGACGTTGGGATAGCCGCAGAGCAGAATGGTTCGAGTGTTGGGATCAATGGAAGGCAACCGGGACAGATGTTGGCGAACCTGTAAATAATAGTTTATTTGTAAATAACGCAAGTTGTGGTGAATATCAAGTTTGGGTTGGGGGATTTACTGAAATGGTTTGATATTTAGGGGGTGAGAGTCAATTAAATGACTATTTATTATTCTCTACTTATTCTTGCTAGTTTTATTTAATTACACAATGGCGCATAATTTACCTCAAATTTGCGATAAGGGATCTTCCAATAAATTAATAACGAATTCGGAATTATATAATCCGATAACCGACAGCAGAGGACAGACAGGAGACAGCAGACAACCACCGACAGTAAACAACAAACAACCGACAGCAAACAACTGGCAAACGACATCAAACAACCTACAGCCAACGACAGACAACATACAGCCGACAACCGATAGTAGACACACGTCAACAGACAACCGACAGCAGACAACTGACAGCAGACAACCGACAGCAGACAACCGAGAGCAGACAACCGATAGCAGACAACCGTCAGCAGACAACCGACAGCAGACAACTGACACCAAACAACCGACAGCAGACAACTGACACCAGAAAACCGACAGCAGACAATCGACAGCAGACAACCGACAGCAGATAACCGACAGCAGACAACCGACAACTGACTGTTGGTTGTCTGCTGTCGCGTAACGATTACACCCGGTTACAGTTTCATTAATGCCGATATTTTACTCTATCATCCCGATTATACTAACTTGCTCCAGGTACTGTAAACTCTGGTCCTGTCGTCTCAGTATCGTAGCCATACGTCCCAATGCGGCCCGTTTCAGTTGTTTGCACCGGTACAAACTATCTCCGAACTTCATTAATCGGCAGTAATCCTTTGCCACGTTGTCTACCAATGTGCGAGCCGTGTTTACTTGACCTAAAACGTAAGGTAACGATAAGGAATCCAATCATATCTGGGATGTGTAAATATTTAGAAGGGAACTCGCATTAGATTAATTTGGTTTATACTCGTAACAAGTAGCTATGAGATAGGCCTACCTACCCATATTTCTACAACGTTTTTGAGAATTTTAAACTACCGGCTGAACGGTATTCGATTATTCTAAGTACAGTAAGTCTACTTATTTCCAACAAAATCAAGTATAATATAGGGGATAGGCCTACCATATGTTATAACTTTTTTTGGGCACAGCTTTGCAAAGTCGGCAATGACTAGATTCGGCAATGACTAGACTCGGTAATAGCATATAATATAATATATATATATATATATATATAATTCTTTAATAAAAAGCATATTTTTGCATGCTGAAATGGATGCACAAACTAATAAAATAGACATACAGTAAAATATCGATATGCATCGAAAACTAAAATAATTAATGATATGTGTATCGCTTCAAATTTGGTTCATATAGAGTATTTAACCAGAGCTTTAAGAGTTACAGGTGATCTAATATACATAAAATCGTCAAGTTGCGCAACACCATAGGCGGACATTGTAGCTCTTAACAAAGTCGATTGATCTAGTCTAAGAACACAATCTAGTAGAAAATGCGATTCGGATTCAGGCTCACCACATAAACAGGCACAATCATCAATGTCACCATATCTGCTTCTCATAAGAGCCAGGTTGCCCTGACCGAGCACCAAACCGAGAATGAAGGATTCATGAGCTCTACCACAGGCTAGATTTATGGGCGTAAGTGACGGCAGCTGGTTTGTTTTGATCAGAGAATCGTTCAAATTGAGAGACTTTTTCCATACATCCTGTGTATATATTTTCATTTGTCCTTGAGTGTAGTGCAATTGCCGTGAGTCTATATTCTCGATTTCAATTAAACGACTAGATCTCTCATTGTTTAACCACGCAATATATGTTTTCACATCGTTCAAGTGTGAGGCAAAACTGTTTTTTAAGGACAGTTCGGAAATCGCTTTCAACGACATTGTAATGTCTTCCGATCTCGACAATGATTTCAACAGATATTTGGTCCTGATTACCTGACAAAATATTTCGGGAGGCGGAATGCCACATATCACTTCTAGTTTATTTCTGTGAGGGTTATATAAAGCACCAACAGATTGTTTTAGCATTATGCCCCATAGATCATTAAGAATTTTTATGGCTTCCCGATTCATCCATACTGGTGATGCATACAATAGTCTTGGTAGTAGTACCGACTGTATTAGCTTTGTTGCTGCTAGTAGGTTTATTCCGCTGGATGGCTTCACAAATTTACTTATGAGATCCCAAATACTCCAGAATTTTTGCAATAGTGACCTGAGATGAAATTCAAAGGACATATTAGAGTCAAAAATGACTCCAAGAATTTTGGTCTCATGAATATAGCTACATACACTATTCCCCATGACTATTTTAGGTAAGGCATCATAGTCAATGTGAGGCATGTTTATTAGACATGCATAATATAATAACAAGTATAATAGTATTAAAATACAAGTATAAAAAGCAACGCATGTATTTATTAAAAAATACAATTTATTATCAAGTACCGGTAGCAAATAGCACGTAGATTTACAATTATACAAACGACAAGACGTCGATTGTAGCACGATATACTATAAGAAATCTGATCGAACGTAGTTATACATTATCTGATTATATAACCATAGCCTACGGTCAGACGGTTATAGGCCTAGATAATTTTATTCACGGCACAAGTTTTGCTACTACCGGTACCCTACTGGTTTACTACCTATTTACTTTCTGACATTATTATTTCCTTCTACCCACTCCAGCCTGCAGAGCACTCACTACAGCACTACCTAATCTAACCGGCAGACCGGTATGATTTCAAAATTACCATTGTCAAATTTTACTTACCGAGAGCTAATTTGTAATGATCTTTATCGTAGAGAATATTCATGAGATCAGCATAAAAGGGATGAATGTCGTTAAGTTTGGGAAACTCTGAAACAACCATACTCAGCCGATCGTGAATGTTCTGTTGTGTGAACTTCACTTTCTTGATATAGAACTGGCGTATTCGGGATATCTTGTACGATTTGTGAATGACCGTGGCCGTTTTCCTCTGCGTTTTGGATAGAATAATATCGATAAAGTCCTTCGAGTTAGGGACAACGGTAATCTTCTTAAAGTTGTAGGTTTGAGCCATGATCGTAATGTCTTATTATTATTCTATAGGCCTACACTGTATGCAGGTATGTTATGTCAGTATGTATACTAGTAGGCCTATACACTCTGAATCGGATGTCTCATGATCAGATGATCTGATGTACCGGTACCGGTACTTACTGCTGTAATGTCTTAGCCTACTCCAGTAGGCCTACTGTAACGTCAACCTCATACAAGTAGATTATACATACAATTGTAACTTTCAAATACTGTTAAGAATGTTATCCACAGAATGTACCCATCGGCACTATTCAAAGCTTTGACATGTCAACAAAATAGTTTATACAGTAGGATCTACATGAAGACCCCCCGTGATATGAAAACGTGTCCTATAAAAACATCCAACTGTCAATTAAATGATATTATATTTTCGTTCATCCATTGAAAAATACTGAATGTCTGGTTTCAAAGAACTTGACAGAATTACAGAATTAACTTCAGATAAAAATAATCCTACCCTTTCGTCATAGCATCCAATCACAACAACATTTTATATGTCCAAATGTTATAAAAGGATAACTTTGTTAAACAGAGAAACGGGTTTTTTTTGTTACATCATGATGATTGTTTAGGTTTTGTGTTGTTAGTCTTACTTGGGTTCAAGGGTGGGTGCAGTGTTTGATTATAATAGACAGCTTCTAATAGACAAATTCTCAAGTTTATAATATCATTATACTGTACGTCCATATTATATTATACTTATCGACACATTGATTGAAACTCTGAAGTTTATTTTAACCCAGTTTCCCCCTGATCCGCGACATATCGAATTCCCTGTCACATGCAAAACCCTTCTTCGCAATATCCTCAATTCATTGACACATACATATTTTACATAATCTTTTATTATATCGCTCATCGATTGTCTCCCATGGCCGAACTACTGTACGCTGGGACGCGCGTGACGGCGTTTATTGGGTGGGCTTTTTGGTTGGTTGAATGGATGGAGACGAAACTCTCCCGTTTTTGGCAGACTCTACTCCGTCCTTGTCCCGCTCACGTCACACTACTGTGCTCCTACAAACAGACAGACAGACAGATTTAATAATTCAATACCCAGATACCGGTCAGCCCAGTCAGCCGGTAGTCTGGTAGTTAATCAAACGGCGTGAAGGAGCGGCAGTCAGTGCAAGTGCAGTGGTACTGCGGTAACAAACACCAACCCAGTCCCCTGCCTGCAGCCGCCCTCAAGAGAGGATTGGGCTGCCTTGCTAGCACTTTACTCTCATATCAGCTTTGCTAGGCCTGAACTGCTAAAAGGAATATTCGAATCACTGTGTGATTTTGACACACAACATGTTGCGGCGATCACAAAATACGCATTAACGTAAGCACGCGTACAATTGGCCTCGAGATAGCGATACTTTAAGGTTGGAGAATGTATGGTCACTTTCAGATATTTCAACCTCTAGCGGCAGAATGGAGAACAGCAGACGTCTACTGTATGTGTCTCTGCAAAAAGGCAGCCTTTGCAATATTAGATACCTGCAAAGTTTAATCTTAAACGGATTGTAAATAACAAAGTTGGAGAAGATTTTCACTTTAAGACAATTCGCGCTCTAGCGGAAGACGGGGGAACTTTAGATGGCTTGGAGTATTACGTTGCAAAGAGTTAGGACCAGATCTTTCTAACAAGCTATACTGCTATATAGTAAGCGATAGATAGCCAATTACAAAACAGACAGACACACACACAGACAATTGATTTTTATATACAGTATATTCGATTTGGCTAGAAGCCTGGCAGCTGACAGCTTTCTAGTACAAGTGTAGATTTTATTTGAATATGCGTGGAGAAATGTGTGACAGCTTGGAAAACTGCATACTGAACAGACACCATCATAAGATAAAACACATCAACTTAAGCGGATTGTAATTGTAAATAACAAAATTCCGAGAAAAGAAAATGTTCACTTTCCGACATTTCTCACCCTCTACCTGCTGACTGGTGAATTGCAGACGGCGCTGCACTTCTCTAAATATCTCTGGGACGGACTGCGACTTCGTAAAGATTCAGCCTATGCTGTAGAATATGCCTATCAAGTTAACGTGCTATATAGTATAGTAAGCGAGGTTTCTTTCACTTTAAGACAATTCGCCTATCTAGTGGCAGACAAGAGAATTTCAGATGCCTCTTGAGTATTTTGAGCGTACAGGCAAAATGTGGTTAAACTATCATAAAGTAAGATCTGGGAATTATGCTATGAATCAACTTTTTATCTGAAATTAATCTTAACAATCTATCTTTAATTTAATTAAATGTTTTTATTTAATTGACAGGATTGTTTTTGTACCTCTGGAATGATTTAATTTAATATAACAGCATTGTTTTTGTACCTCTGGAATGATTTAATTTAATTGACAGCATTGTTTTTGTACCTCTGGAATGAACTAATTAATTGACAGCATTGTTTTTGTACCTCTGGAATGATTTAATTTAATTGACAGCATTGTTTTTGTACCTCTGGAATGATTTAATTTAATTGACAGCATTGTTTTTGTACCTCTGGAATGATTTAATTTAATTGACAGCATTGTTTTTGTACCTCTGGAATGATTTAATTTAATTGACAGCATTGTTTTTGTACCTCTGGAATGATTTAATTTAATTGACAGCATTGTTTTTGTACCTCTGGAATGATTTAATTTAATTGACAGCATTGTTTTTGTACCTCTGGAATGAACTAATTAATTGACAGCATTGTTTTTGTACCTCTGGAATGATTTAATTTAATTGACAGCATTGTTTTTGTACCTCTGGAATGATTTAATTTAATTGACAGCATTGTTTTTGTACCTCTGGAATGATTTAATTTAATTGACAGCATTGTTTTTGTACCTCTGGAATGATTTAATTTAATTGACAGCATTGTTTTTGTACCTCTGGAATGAACTAATTAATTGACAGCATTGTTTTTGTACCTCTGGAATGATTTAATTTAATTGACAGCATTGTTTTTGTACCTCTGGAATGATTTAATTTAATTGACAGCATTGTTTTTGTACCTCTGGAATGAACTAATTAATTGACAGCATTGTTTTTGTACCTCTGGAATGATTTAATTTAATTGACAGCATTGTTTTTGTACCTCTGGAATGATTTAATTTAATTGACAGCATTGTTTTTGTACCTCTGGAATGATTTAATTTAATTGAAAGCATTGTTTTTGTACTTCTGGAATGAACTAATTAATTGACAGCATTGTTTTTGTACCTCTAGAATGATTTAATTTAATTAACAGCATTGTTTTTGTACCACTGGAATGATTTAATTTAATTTACAGCATTGTTTTTCTACCTCTGGAATGATTTAATTTAATTGACAGCATTGTTTTTGTACCTCTGGAATGAACTAATTAATTGACAGCATTGTTTTTGTACCTCTGGAATGATTTAATTGAATTGACAGCATTGTTTTTGTACCTCTCGAATGATTTAATTGACAGCATTGTTTTTGTACCTCTGGAATGATTTAATGGGCAACTTTGGTTAGGTGGATATGATGACTAAGGTTCGTTGAAATGCAACAAAATGTCTTGCTGGAATATTTATCTTGTTGTTGTCAAGGTGACCGGGTGCAAAGTTTAAACAACGATCCCATTATGACCGCCAACTAGAAATACAGTAGGGCTACTCTTTACAGTATCATTTGCAACATACATTCCTGGTGGCCGTCCTTTGTTTCAAATAATTGCTAACCGAAATTTAATATTCAGGAATGTCGAAATCATGCTATCGCAGGTCTTGATCTCTGATTGGACAGTTTAGTTTATTGGCACATATTGACCTTTATAAATATGATTCACAATTGACGATTTATAAAGTAAAACGGTGGCAATTTAACTTAATTTAAACTGACAAACTGAATAAAAATTGTTTTACAGAATCCGTAGACAATTATTCAAATTTTTCACTATAGTTACTACCCTACCATACATGGCAACGGGAATGTAAAATTTTTTTATAGTCTATTATTCCCTTTAATCACCTACCAAATCTCAAGAACAGAATCCATCGTCGTCTTGAAATACAGTCGCGCAAAGTTTGAAATTTGCCCCCGTTCCCTTGGCAACTAAAAGGTAAACAAAAGTAGCACATAAGAAGTTTCTAAGGAAATATGAAAATAGTGCAATAAATAGGGAAAATATCGGTCCACGCTAATTGCGGTTTTTAGAAGGACCCTTTGGCCTGTCTGAGGTAACCCTTATTATTATACTGTAGTATAAATGATGCCTATTGCACTTTTCAAAATTTTCACATGTTTTGAAACATTATAGTCCTAATGCATGCAAATATAACTTTGTTTTTGAATTTTTTCGAAAAAATTTAATGAACTTATGAAAAATTTTGAAAAATGAAAAAAATGATTTACTTTGAAAAAAAATTTGAACATTCTTTTTATTCAAAAAATGTTGAAATTTTGAAAAAAATTTGAAAAATAGAAAATTTTTCCCAGAAAAATAGACTTAGTTAGGCCTATATTAGTAACTTATATTTTGTAATTTTATAAGTTTTTGTAAGTAATAAGAAATTCACAAATGAATTTTTTTTTCATTTTTTTTTCATTTGGAGCTAGTATGCCTACTGACTACGAAAAGTAACTTTTCACATCGTTATTAGAATCAGCACACCCAAATACCCCGAAAAACACATTTTTTTTATAAGTTTGACCACCATTGACCATGGAACATTTTTATCAGAGGGGGGTCATCAATTCCAGTTACAGTTACAGTTTCAGTATTACAAAGTGTAACATTTCAGTTACAGTTACAGTTTCAGTATTACAAAAATGAGCATTTCAGTTTCAGTTACAGTTTCAGTTATAGATTCAATATATATGATCTCACGTAGTAAGCAGTCATCTGAAACTAAAAATGAGGCACTTTAATATATTACGAAACGTCCTCTTTCTAGAGCTAATAGGTAGTTGTTGTAGGAAAGTTGGACCCACGCTATGGTAATATTTTGTAACTAATATACTGATAGTATGTAATGAAAGTGGCACGTCACAAGATCACACTAAAGGCACCCACATTTTACTGTACATCTTGTTTCAGTGCTTGTACAGTACTGTTATCATTTATTGTTTTGGTTATAAAGCCATGCTTCTGAATCCTGTCATTTTCCTTAATTCGTAATTTGTTTTAGTAATCATATATTTATTGTTTTGGTTAGACCCACCTTGATAAGCTGCTCCTTTCACTTTTAAGTTTAATTTTGTAATTTATAATGGTAAACTTGATCAAAATTTAATTTCCAGTGTGCCTCTAGTGTGATTGTGATATTAATAGTACCGGTAAAAACATTAATAATTAATAATGTAAAATATATATCCGTTAATATCCCTCTACCATTAGGCCTAACTTTTCTTTGTTTATCTAAAACATTTACATTTAATATGAAGTGGTGATAAGGCTGATAATAGTCTAATAGTTGAGACAGATAAACATAGACTATATGCTACTGTAGATCTTCGTCCACTACTTGATTCGCCAAATAAATCACATTTGAGCTAAGTTGGCAATGGGTCTTTGATTTTATATTGTGTAATATTATGGTTTTGTTCAGAAGTGAAAAAAAAGAGATTGTTTTTTTATAACAATGTTTTAAAAATGATACCTATGGTAACCACTGTTATTCATTTATTAAACTATACTCTATACTTTATTACAATACTGTTTTAAATGCTCATTCATGTTAATTGTGTGATTGAGAACTGAATCGGATTTTGTTAATTTCAGTTTCAGTTACAGTATTCAATTACA